>ML785094.1:30581-47740 GCA_009831015.1 Picea engelmannii | reverse complement strand
GTGCTCCAAGGTTGCCACTCGCCTCTTGAATTTCTTTTGGGCGACATGCCCTTCAGGATGCACCATGTGCTCCAAGGGTGCCACTCGCCAACTGAGTTTCTTTTGTGCGACGTGCCCTTCAGGATGCACCATGTGCTCCAAGGGTGCCACTCGTCGACTGGACTGATTGGTAGACCTCTATAACCCCTGGAGTCAATACTCCGCCAGGTGAACTTGTAGGAGACTAAGGGTTCTAAGGAATAAGGACCCCGCCTTATTGTGCGCCCCTTAGAATCATCGTGAGCAACTGTCGCAGTCTTCCCTCACGACATCGTGGATCCTCTCGAACTAGGTAATTGTTAACCTACAGTTCGAGCCAGGACGGGAGTGCTAGCAGGCGGTGGCAGGGCTGCTGTCCACCCCTCTCCCTCAATCTCTCTGCAAATCGTGTGGGGCCCCTTTACTCCATATGTGAGTCTGGTTGGCAAGCTATCGTCATCCTTCATCATCAACAATCATGTCAGAAATGTCAACAACAAATCATCAAATCGAATGAAACATCATAGTAAACATATCAACCCGAAAGCACACTCCCTGACTCAGTCCGGAGTCCAAGGGGGTTCTACCGATGCCTCTGCATCCTCAAGGTCAACAACCCTGCACACTCAAAAAAAAAAAACTGAGTCAATAGCACCTGTCTACATCAAATAGTAACACATCATGTCATCTATCAATCGCATCATAATCAAGTATAAATGGTCTAACATCATAAAAGTCCAGATCACTTGCGAGAAAGTGTCCTCAAAAAATAAGGTATCTCAATGCGCCAGAGCGGGATGTGACATGATCATCCACAACTTGGTTTTCAATGTCTTCATATTCACGTTCATGCCAAACAATGGCCATCCTATCATTTTACATCACCAATAAGTGTTAGAATTTTTTTTCCACTTTTCTCAGCCTTGTACACACCTATCAGTGGAAACAAGAGTTTACATATGTGCCATGTTATTATGAAAGGAATGTACATATGTTCCATGTGCAAAATAAAGTCACGTATGTGCTTCCCCCATTTGAAAAAATCGATAAAAATGTTGAATTCTAACTAAAGTAGGAAAACAATTCGATGAAATTGAAGAGTAGGGGAATTTCTCTAACCTAGTCCTGGCATTGCTTGATTCTATTGCTCATAACTCCTTCGATTTTCCAATGAAATTCAATGTTTTTTTCCACCAAAATTCACTATTTGGGTAAAATTTGCAAATGACATGGTAAAAAATGTTTTATTTTTACTATTTAATCTAAATTTTTACCCTCTTCCTATAGTTTTTATTCCTTTTTGGTTATTTTTGCCTAATGGACTAATATCTAAACATGGATGAAGTGTTTTGATGAAGTTGTTTTAGGTTAGATTTGGAACAATGGTCAGTTTTACCTTGTTTCATCATTCTATTCCATACTCGACTCTTGGCGGGTAACATTTTCTCTTTCCGACATATAGGGTAGGGAATTTTCCGATTTGAATATTGCATTTTTAATGACATTTATCCATATGCCTTAGGTTCAATCCCACTCACTTGTGACATGAACTTTTCCAATTGAATATGAGTGTCATCTTATTTGTAGTAGAGCCTACCATCCATGGGTGCTCTAGATAAAACCTTGTTTTGCCTTTCGACGCCCATGTTGAGGTATTTTCATAGAACCGAGAGTCATTATTATTCCCTCCATGACATTACGTTGAAACCTCGTTTATATTCTCAATCTTTTTTTTTCTATCTATTACCTGTGGGGCTCCCAAATTTTTGTGTTAAGTTGTTATTGTGTTTCATCTTTACCGGTTTCGATTTTGAGCCTAAAGTTGGATTCATATTTTTGTTGTATAATCTTTTTCTTATGCATTCTCATTAATTGCTAGCCTTGCAATCTTTCCCTTTACAACTTGACACATGCATCCTTGGAGGAAACATTCCCCCGAGTGTTCATATCCTGCACGTGTTTCCTTGCATTGAGCATAGGTATGTTCCTTTCACTTGGAACTAGTTTGATTTCGTGCAACACTCATTTCCTCCACTATACTATATCATTATTTTATTCATTTTTTAGGATTTCTAATATGAAAAATAAAATAAAATAAAATAACGAAAATAGAGGATGGGAAAGAGTATTTTATTCAACATTTTGGTAGTATTCGATTCACCCTTGAGAAAAGCGCAAATTTTTGAGTCTATTCCTCAATAGTTTAGGTTTATTATGGCTTTAGGAAACTGAACCAGTTACATAGAGTTTTTACTCCTTCAACTAGTTATTCTTCCAATCATTATGAAGATTTCATCAATGCCTATTGTGGCACAGAATTGTGTCATTGTTCACATTTGAGTCCATGCTTCCCAATTCACTTTTGTGTCATGCTTTTGTTCAAGGGAAGTTTCAACCTGTGTCAACAATTTCCTATAATCCTTGACTTTGCATGTCAGCCTTCCTCTAACATCCCCTGGCTGTCATCCCACTGGCCAGGCAAATGCTACTATGCGGAACAACATCATTCTCATACTTAATTAATAACATGCATCTAAATCAAATTAAACACATTTAACTTAGAGTAAGAACAAGATTACTGCTAACATAAATAATCCTTGGCATTAATAATAATTCATATGCACAATAGAATACATGATACATATAAGCATCACAGGCATGCAAAACATAATATTAAGCATAAGCTGATACTTATCTTTGAAACTGTGGTAATTCCACCAACCATGTGCAGGCCTTCCACGAATCTCCCAGCCTTAGACCACACTACTCATCATGTTTATTAGTGGGTCACCCCCGAGCAAGGACTAAGCTCCACCCAAGGTAAGGAATCCTAGTCTAGGTTGAGGTTACAGGGAAAACTACACAGAACAACCGGAAGGATTCTTCCCAGGATGCCTTCTTACGCCCACTACTAACAGAATCTCATTCCCCACATGCCTGTTCCACCCTGGAGTATACACCTTCACAAGAACATTCCATCGATGATTCACCTCCCTCTCTAAGCCTCAGAAACAGGTCGGATCAGGAATTCTCAGAGCTCTGAAGCTCACGATGGACTCTCTCTGGGAAAAAACCACTTCCCAATAGACTCTCTCACCTGGAGGGAGTTGCTCACAAGACTGACAACCTACTTCTTCTACCATAACCACCTCCCTCACCTGGAGAGAGTGTTACACATAGGCCAGATAGCCTATTTCCTTCAACTCGATTTACAACACAGTCGGGCAACCACGAGGCTCCACATGAACATATAATGGTCTGCAATACACACGCAGTCAAGCACTGCATGACCACAACAGTCCACTGGAAACACAGACATGGGCTTCCCAAAACTGGTGATAGATAGATGGTACAACATAACAAGGCTCAACAATTATGGGACATTCAGTTTTCCCCAACCAACAATACAGGACAGACTCACGGCTCAAGTTTCAAGGATGTGTTAGGGTGTATAGAGATCTCACGCCGAGACTTAACGGTTCAGGTAAGGATTCCCTAGAATAAACACCTAAATAGAGGTCGATCCTGGACACCCTGATTTCAGACAGAGGATGGAGAATGGCAAAGCGACTCAGGTGGAGAATGGAAAAATGTAAGAGCAAACAATTTTCCCGTGAGGGTTTTCCTTCGCGGTGTGTGGGTAAGAAAATGCAGATGCAAAGGCCAAATGGGTTCAGACAAGCATCCCCCGTCAACTCAGGTGGAGGATGACAGAATGACCGAACCCCCGAACACGACTCATTTCCTTGTTAAATAGCATGTTCCTGGGTTGACACATGTCACCCATGAAGCTACATGCATTCCATCAACATACGTTCCTCTCCAAGAACTTAGGACAAAACATAGATTTCACATGGATTTTTTGGGATAATATTAAAATATTATTCCTAAGGACTTAAGCCCCTAGGCTTAGATCCTAGGCTCAACACTTAGCCTCCCTTTCCAACCTTCCATCCCCCAATCCCTTACCCACTATGTGGAAGCTTATTCTCCCATCACTCATTCATCGTGGTCGGTCTGCACACAGCAGTGTTTATATTTTTATTAATGTTCTGCATGATTACATATACAAAAGCAGGCTCTGGGCCTTAACACTTAGGCTCTCCAGCCTAATAACACATAAGCCCCCCAGCTTATATAAACTTGGCTCACCATCCTATAAAACATAATTACAATTCATAATGCAAGATTTATACTTCATAGACATGATTTACAATAGGGCTCGGCCTTGGGGACATTAGAATCCCCTCCCCTTATTTTTGAACTATCCTCAGTGCAACTTTCACACAACATCAACAAGATTTCCAAAATATTCAAAAAAATATGTGAGTATTCTACCCGCATAGCATCCTCATGCTCCCATGTCATGTCCTCGGGACCGTACCAGGTCCACTGGGCCTTTACAAGCCCTATGGCTCAATTCAAAGCTGTTTTCTCTTCCGTTCCAATATGCGCACCGTATGCACTTGCAAGACACCTTCTTGCTCCATCTGAATCACATTCCAATTTATTACATGATTAGCATCAAGTATATATATTTCTTAAGTAATGAAATATGAGACACATTATGTACAGTCATGGATGCGGTAATGCAAGCATATATGCAATGTGTATATATTTATATACAAACAATTTTAATAAAATTATAATTGTATACAATATACACAACATACAATAAATAGAGAATTGTACTTATCTTTTGTTTGAGAAGATCTTCCACCCCTGAGTAGGGATATGACTCCATCGGGGCAATGTCTTCCCAAGATAGACATGGTCCATAATCCTTATCCACATGGTCTAGGCCAAGGTACCAGACCTCAACAACACTCCAACCATTCAAACCTCAACAACACTCCAATCAATGATCTCTCATTCCCCACATGCCTGTCCCACCCAGGAGTATACACATTCACAAGCACAGTCCATTGGTGCTACACCTCCCTTTCCTTGGGCTTCAACAACAGGCCAGACCAGAAGTCTTAGAGCACCGTGGCTCGAGGAGTTCCAACTACCCTCAAAGGTTTCCAAGTAGCATCTTCACGAGATACTCTTTGTAGTCAACATTTTAACTTTTATCAACATCATCTCATCTGCATCAACCACATGTAGTTATCATGAGAGAACATAAAAGAATTCATTTAGGAACTCCAATTAGTTCAAAAGGAAATTCAGCTTTTATCCCCAAAACATGACATTCGATTTCATGATTCATCTTGGCTATTTCCATATTATGAATGCAACCATCCTTGTGATTTTCCACAGGCACCAAACTGTATACCATTTTCCTGCAAGACTTCATCTTGCATACTACCAACAAAATATCAGTATTTTCTGTACATCATAACTCAACATGTACAACATATTATGCAATGATCTTAGAATTGCCTGCACCTAGAAATTCAATCACAATTACCAAACAACTTCACCAAATAGAATGAATCATCATTCTATGCACATGCATGTTCATAATTAACAACAGTAAGTTTATTATTTCAATTTTCTAAACATAAAATTTTATGTAGTCTCTATTCCTATGACTACCTGGCTTGTAACTTTCCTGTTGCAATGTTTAATAGTTCCTGAAATATTCTCAACTTCATGGGTTAGCATCATTTCAACCATTAGTATAATTATTTCCATGCAATAATATATATGCATGTACTTACAAAACATATTCAACCATTGCATTTAGTATACAATTCTATCACTGATTATGCATGAGTGCAATTCTCAATGCATTCTTATTCAGTGCACCTTGCATTGAATTACATAATGCTCTTTATCTCAATCATGTATCTCACCATCCATAAGTTGGAATTTTGGCCAATGTGTTGACACATTCTCTACACACTTCCTATTGTCTTCCCAATCAATTGATTGCCTTCCTTTTCGACCCGAACACTACACCAAGAATATAATTCGGTGGTGATCATTAGTGTTAGAGAAAAGGTTGTAGCCCAAGTTTTATTTAAAAGTAGGAATCTTTTAGTACCTGTGTGGCTCATAACCTTTCCATATCCAATCAGGTCCTGGTCTCATACATGACTAGCTTACTGGCATTTATTCCTATAACTAGTTTTTTTAATCTTTATTCTTTGGTTATTACCCCATAACCAAATTAACATGACATTCTACTATGTCAGTGTGCGCATTCAGAAGCTAAAAATCTTTGAATTAATACAGGCCTCCAGCCTTTACCACATCCAGTGGTATGCATTCAGTAATATAATCATGTGATTTTATAAAATGACTCTCGATGAGGAAATTCTTACCTAAATTTCCTTTCAACAATTATGCGAAAAGAGTAATAAAACTCATATTTGCATGACTGTCATTAATAAATTTTATACTACCTGAAAGTCTGATAACAATAGAAGCTTTCATGATTTGTTTATCAAACTTATAACCAACACTTCATCTCCCTGTTTCTTCCTTCCTTATGCAACAACATCACCAACAACACTTGAAAACATGCAAGCATTCTTTCCTTTGGTTGACCCAATCAATCCATAACATACTTGCTTCCACAGAAATTGCAGCAACTTCTTTCTCCCGATAAAAATTTTCCTTGTTGATCCCAGAAGTCTACAATTTTTCCTGAATTCCTTAATCTTCTTGTGCTCTCCATTGTAATCATTGTGCATGATTATTCCTACCCTGAGCACTTTCGATGCAGTTCCCCCACATCAGGAGGGTCTGCTGACCTCCCAGTCAATGGATCTTCAACTCTCAGAGCTGGAGCAGCTCTTTGGATCCCTACTAGAACTTCCATGGAACAAATCCACAGGCTTTGCGCGAAAACTCACTTGCAAGAACTAGCGGCGGCACAAGTTTCTCCTACTTGGCCTTTGACTATGACCACGCGCCTATCCACAAGGCATTTCAAGATTTCGCGTACCGGGTGTTTCGATATGAGTCACCCTCGACTCTCTCTATCCCTAAAATATGAAACAAGAGTCTAGCACATGCTAGCTCTTCCCTTAACTTCCACCGGCGTGACCTCTAGCTATGACTTAGGGCCCAACTTCCGAGTGCTATGGGACTTTACCCTTCACGAACTTTGAGGATTATCTCTCCTCCTTTCTCCCGAGGTCCGAACTCTCGAACCCCATTTTCCTCAGATCAAAGGTCCATAGCTTTCCAGGTTCGACGGTCAATATCAATTCCTCGCGAATCGACAAATCGCGTTTTGGGGTTTCGAAAATCAGTTTCCCCTCTTTTCTTCTGATCTCTAGTTTTCAGAAATCCACATGAGTCAGATCCAACGACTCAAATCTACTCATAATCCAATGGTGTGGATCCTTTCTCGTGAATCCGGACTTTGCGGTTCGCAAAGTTAGAAAGAATTCTCTTCCCTTTTTAAAATTCCATCTTCATGAAATTCAAGTGCATCAGATCAATGACTAACACTCGTTGTGATTCAATGGTCTAGATCTCTCGTCGTGAATCGAAAGTTCACGTTTCAGGATTTTCGAGAACAAATTCCTCTGTTCTCCCAACTTTTGATTTTTTGATTTCCTGATGAAAGGAATCAATGGTTCGATCTTCCTTGAGATTGATTGTTCAATACCTCCCCTAAGATTTCAAGTGGTGAATGACTCTTAGCATCATCCTCCTCCCAGTTTCTTTTGATCTAATGACACATGTCTGTCGATGCTTCTCCCTCCAAGGATTCCTACTATCTGTTCAAGTTCTCAATGAATTCTTTCCAAATATCTTGGCGTCAATTCTTCTGGACTTGAATTCCTCCCTAACTTGAAGGATTTCGAATATTTCAAAGGCTTTGATGGTGTTTTCCCTCCCGAGATTTGGTTAATGAAATTTTAACTTCACCTTGTTGCACACTTGCGCTTTGCGTGCGAACTTGCACTGTTTCTCCCTGATATTTTAACTTACTCAGTCTCAAAGGGACTCGACCCTTCTGTGTTTTCTAAAAGACTTTCCGTTGCCCTCTTGGAACCCTCTACACTCATCTCCTAGAGTCTTTCAAACTTAAAATAAGTTCCCTCTATAAGAACTCCTTGCGCTTGATATGCACACTCTACATACAAAAGTTCTACGCTATCTCTTCTGAGCTTCGTTTTCTAAACTGGAAGCATTATGTGTCTCTTCCATTTCTTTTCACTTTGTGGCAATTCAAATCAGTTCTGGCACTCATCAACCTTCTGCAATACAATGCGCAGACGACTAGAATTGTCAGGCCTTCATTTCTTGACAATTCCTTCATCATTCATAAACAATCTAGTTTAAGAAAATGTTTCAATTTCACGAATTTTATGAGATCTACTCGACTCTGTAATTTTGGGTAAAAGATCCCTCTTGCTTAGTCCCTACCCATATGACCAAGGTTCATGAACAAGTGCTAGACTACTAGGTGCTACTCAGGCCTTCGGCCTTCAAAGAGTTTAAGATACACAACTATCTCCCGGAGTTCCGATTTACAGAATTCGCGTAAATCAGGTGGATCGACGATCTACGTTTACCCAACATCCAACATTTAAAATCCATTGCAGTTCTTCCATCTTCAAAGATTTCAGGACTTCAAGACTTCGGTTTTAGGTCCATGAGGCTTTTAGAATAGCTTTCCTTTCCAACCCCTGACTTTCTGAAATCCCGATTTACTTTACCTTCCAGGCCCACATAGCATAATTGTCACCCACAACCATAGTGGCACGTGGAAAATTCAGGAGGGTCTACGTCACCTTCAACGATGTCATCAGGTCCCACCATGCCCACTTTTCTTTTCGACCCATTGGCACATGGTACAGACCCATGTGTCCAAATCCATTCCAAGTGAAATCCAATGGTTAGACCTCTCTCAGATCTACGACGCAAATCCTTTCGACGTTTCGGGGTTTCGAGGTTTCAGGGTTCCATGCCTAAGATAACTCTATTTTTCCTCGACAACCGAAATCGTGTAATCACAACTTACCTTTTTCTTTATCTAACGGTCAATCCTTATACTCCCGATCTATGGTGTATATTTCTTTGGAACTTTTGGGGTTTTGGGTTTTGGTCCCAAAGGTTCTCACACTCACTTTCGTCTCCAACTCCCGACTCCTGAACTTTCGACCTCTCTCACCTTGGGCCCACAACATAGTTGTCACCCACCAAGGTAGTGACACATGGTGTCCTTAAGAAGGTCCACCTCACTCCCAGTGACGTCATAGGGCCCCACTACTTTCACTTTTCGTTTCAGAGTTTCGAGCATCAGGAGTTAGTGCATCTACACATCTCGAACTTCTGTTTGCCGAAATTCTAAAATTACGGTCTATTAATCTACTTGATTCAATGGTCAAGTTCCTCTCCTATGATCTACGGTGTAGATCATTTCAAGATTTTGGGTTTTCGGGTTTTCGGTAACTATGAGTTCATGATGCAGCGACTCCAAATCTCTTGTCACTTCAATCCCCGAATTACGATATGGAGATTCATGTATGAGATCAATGACTGTGAGCCTCCCCTGATCCGACAGTCTAGATCTCTCCTATGATTACAGCTATCAAATCTCTTCAGCCTTAACTTCCTCGCTAGGTGGTTGGATCCGACGGCTCATGGGATTTCAGCACTTCTTCCTTGAAGCGCTCCACCGTCTGATTCGAGGCTTGGAGTGACCAAGAATTTGGCCTGTGCTCCAAGTTCACAATCCCTGAATTTAGGAAATGATCCAACAGTTCAAACTAACCACGATCAATGACCCACATTTATTCTGGATCCTAGGGTGGAGAGTTTCTCCATCCACTAACCACCTTGCAACTTTTGGCTATCTTATGGTCCTCATGATTTCGCGAGTTCTCCACAGAGAATTCTGACCATCCAACTCTGCTTCTCAAGGACTTCTAGCCAATGACTTGGTACCCTCCTTCTGAACCTTCATCTACTTGATCCAACACTTATGGTGTGGAGTTCTCTCTCTCCATGTGGCCATATAGCACACCGACTACAGTTTTATAATACCGCTACACCTCATGAGCTTTGTAACATGGTCAAGTAGTCCATTGACACTCAGAAACATTTTGAGGTCTGAAATTAGTCCTCCAGACACAATTTACTTCTCAAAACCTCGGTGAAAATACCACTTATTCGGCCCATCCAGGCTTAGCATTGAAACTATGCTCTAATACCATACTGTAACATCCCCTGACCATCATCCCACTGGCCAGGCAAACACTACTGTGCAGAACAACCATTGTCACACTTAATTAATGACATGCATCTAAATCAAATTAAACATATTTAACTCAGAGTAAGCACAAGATTACTGCTAACATAAATAATCCCTGGCATTAACAATAATTCATATGCACAAAAGAATACATGATACATATAAGCATCACAGGCATGCAAAACATAATATTAAGCATAAGATGATACTTATCTTTGAAACCATGGTAATTCCACCAACCACGTGTAGGCCTTCCAAAAACCTCCCAGCCTTAGACCATTCTACTCATCATGTTCAGTAGTGGGTCACCCCCGAGCTGGGACTAAGCTCCACCCAAGGCAAGGAATCCTAGTCTAGGTTGAGGTTACAGGGAAAGCTGCGCAGAATAACGAGAAGGATTCTTCCCAGGATGCCTTCTTACGCCCACTACTAATAGAATATCATTCCCCACATGCTTGTTCCACCCCGGAGTATACACCTTCACAAGCACAGTCCATTGGTGCTTCACCTCCCTCTCTGGGCCTCGACAACAGGCCGGATCAGGAATTCTCAGAGCTCTGAAGCTGGTGCTGGACTCTCTCTAGGAGAAAACCACTTCCCAGTAGACTCTCTCACTTGGAAGGAGTTTCTCATAGGCATGACAACTTTCTTCTTCTACCACAACCACCTCCCTCACCTGGAGAGAGTGTTACACACAGGCCAGACAACCTGTTTCCTTCAACTTGATTTCTAACACAGTCGGGCAACCACGAGGCTCCACATGAACATACAATGGTCTGCAAGCCACACACAATCAAGCACTGTGTGACCACAACAGTCCACTGGAAACACAGACACGGGCTTCCCAAAACTGGTGACAGATAGATGCTACAGCATAACAAGGCTCAGCAATGACGGGACATTTAGTTTTCCCCAACCAACAATACAGGATAGACTCACAGCTCAGGTTTCGAGGATGCGTGAGGGTGTACAGAGATCCCACACAAAGACTTAATGATTCAGGTAAGGATTCCCTAGAACAAACACTGAAACAGAGGTCGATCCTGGACACCCCGGGTTCAGACAGAGGATGCAGAATGGCAAAGCGACTCAGGTGGAGAATGGAAAAATGCAAGAGCAAACAATTTTCTCGTGAGGGTTTTCCTTCACGGTGTGTGGGTAAGCAAATGCAGACGTGGAGGCCAAACGGGTTCAGACAGGCATCCCCCGTAAACTCAGGAGGAGGATGAAAAAATGACCAAACCCCCCAACACGTCTCATTTGCTTGTTAAATCTCATGCACCTGGGTCGACACATGTCACCCATGAAGCTGCATGTGTTCCTCCCCAGGAACTTAGGACAAAACATAGATTTCACATGGCTTTTTTGGGATAATATTAAAATATTATTCCCAAGGACTTAAGCCCCTAGTCTCAACACTCAACCTCTCTTTCCAACCTTCTAACCCCCAATCCCTTACCCACTTTGTGGAAGCTTAGTCCCCCATCACTCATTCATCGTGGTCAGTCTGCACGTAGCGGTGTTTATATTTTTATTAATGTTATGCATGATTACATATACAAAAGCAGGCTCCCAACCTTAACAATTAAGCTCTTCAGCCTAATAACACATAATCCCACTAGCTTATATAAACTTGGCTCACCATCCTATAAAACATAATTATAATTCATAATGCAAGCTCTATACTTCATAGACATGATTTACAACAGGGCTCGGCCTTGGGGACATTACACTTCCCGTTGTCAAGTACTTCTCAAAATCAACAAGAATCTTTGTCATATACTCATGCTAGTATGGAATGTCCTCATTGAATTCCTACTAGCAGTTCAATTCTCATCGAATATGGCACATTGATCTGAGAGTTTGACCTAGAGTCGCATCCTAGCCTTGTTTACATTAATTATAGGTGACCTTGAAATCAGAAGACGACACTTCATCATTGGTAGTTGAATGATTGTTTTTCCTTGTGTTTTACATCAAGAACATTATTCACACATTGGGATTCATGAAGTAACTTGGACTCCATTTGACCCCATTGGTGGTTTCCTTGCCTTTGTCAACAATTTTCATTATTGGTCACTATTCAGAGGGTGTTTTTCATGTGTTATTCCATATGGTGCACGGAAAATATGTACTCAGTTGTGGGTCCTTCCAATATTTCATCCAAGTTCTTCCAAATATTCTCCTTCTATTATTCCTAGTGTTGGATGATTGGGGGTTCCCTAATTCCCTCCTTCTAGTGGGTCTCTTCCTATTGAATTCGTCTCATCTTTCTCTGGGATAGGGATCTAGAGTCTTTATTATTACCTTGTGGCTTGCAGTGATTAGTGGAAACTTCCCTCACTATCGACAGTGGGAATACATCAATGTCCCCTAATCAATAGATTCTAGAAGTGGTCACACTAGTACATATTGTAAAAATTTCGACGTTCTATTTGCGACGTTATGGACAAAATTGGTCATACTGTCGAAAAATAGAGGAAATTTTAATTTTTTTTTTCCATATTGCCCGTTAACGTCGCTATTTCCACGTTGATGTCTCTCTTTCCACATTTTTGAAGATAGTTGTCGTAGTTGCGACGCTGTGGAAACTAGGTTTTCCCCCTCCAACGGTCAACTTTGATTTGGTCAATGATCGTCAGAATTGCGACATTATAAAATCTATAAATATGTTTCATTTTATGGATGTTTCACCAAGTTTTCTATAATAACGACACTTCAAAAAGGGTTTACGGGTATTCTTGGCTAGAGTACAACTATTATAAGACATTGTACTAGGGATAGAGTACATGATGGGCAACGGTGACCTATGGATGGGGCCAACCTTGAAATATTTTCAAAATGTTTCTGTATGAAATCATACATCCTTGAGTCTTGAAACCTCCTATACCGTCAAGGCATGTGTCTATTCTATCCATGTCAAATTCTGATGCATACAGGCACATATTGAAGAAATTTTAACGTTGGCCCCATTCACTGCTCACTATGCAGGGTTGGTGCATAACATTTTGGGTGGTTGAATTGGAAGTTCCATGAAATTTCAAGAGAGTTCCAAAAAAGATTATACAGATGGAAACAATGACATTTGATAATGAGACGCCCATTATGAATGTTGTTTCAAACATGAACGATCTCAAAGATTATGTGGTCGGAACATCATACATCCTTGAGTCTTGAAACCCTACCATATCATTAAGGCATGTGTCTAGTCTAACCATGTCAAATTTTGATGCACACAAGCACATATTGAAGAAATTTCAACATTGGCCCCATTCACTAGTGCTCATTATGCGGGGTCGGTGCATGACATTTGTGGTTGTTTAATTGGAAGTTCCATGACATTTCAAGAGAGTTCCAACAAAGATTCTATGGATGGAAACAACAACATTTGACAAATATGAGATACCCCATTATGAATTTTGTTGCAAACATGGATGATTTAAAATATTATGTGGTCAGGACATCAAACATCCTTGAGTCTTGAAACCCTCCCATATCGTCAAGGCATGTGTCTAGTCTAACCATGTCAAATTTTGATGCATACAGGCACATATTGAATAAATTTCAAAGTTGGCCTCATTCACTACTCACTATGCGGGGTTGGTGCATGAAATTTTTGGTGGTTGAATTGGAAGTTCCATGAAATTTCAAGAGAGTTCCAACAAAGATTCTACGGATGGAAACAATGACATTTGACAAATATGAGACGCCCCATTCTGAACATTGTTGAAAACATGGACGATCTCAAAGATTTTGTGGATGGGACATCAAATATATTCCTTAAGTCTTGAAACCCTCCCATACCATCAAGAAATGTGTCTAGTCTAACCATGTCGAATTTTGACGCATACATGCACAGTTTGAAAAAATTTCAATGTTGGCCCCATTCACTGCTCATTATGCGGGGTTAGTGGAAGAAATTTCACTATGCTCATTCACCTTCAAGGAAGGACCCATTCACTATGCTCACTATGAGACATCCATTATATTGAATGTTTATGCAAACATGGATGATCTCAAATATTATGCGGGGACATAAAGCATCCTTAAGTATCGAAACCCTCCCATACCTTCAAGGCAACTATCTAGTTTAACCATGTCAAATTTCGATGCATGCGAGAATAGATTGAAAACGTTTCAACATTGGCCCCATTCACTACTCACTGTGCAAGGTCGATGGAAGAAATTTGTGATGGGTGTATTTGAATTTCTATGACAAATTTCAAGATAGTTATGACAACGATTCTATAGAAGGGAATGACGAATGATGACAATGAGAGGTGCAACGTGATGGACGTTGATGAAAATGTGGACTATCTCAAATATTATGTGGGGACATCATACATCCTTGAGTATTGAAACCCTCCCATACCATCAATTCATGTGTCTAGTATAACCATGTCGAATTTCAACGCATACATGCACAGTTTGAAGAAATTTCAACGTTGTCCCCATTCACTGCTCACTATGCGGGGTCGATGCAAGATGACATTTGTGGTGGGTGAATGGAAGTAGTAATAAAAATTATTAGATGATGACATCGTCCTATGAAGAATATATGAGTGAATATGATGATCTTATGACATCGTTCTCACCAACATATGTACACTTAGTCACAATGACACATCTTTGATATCCTCCAACATTAAAGAAATCCCCACATCATCAGGGAGTTTAAATATTTTCAATAAGTGTGAGTCATTCATGCATTCTCCTACCTCATGGAAATTCTCTTGTGATCATTCTCACCATTATTCACATAACCCCCACACTATATTCCCCTTAGTTACTCAATAATCCAAATTTAGAAATGACCAAAACTAATGCAACAATGACGGAATGACAAACCTTGGAAGAGAGATAGATGGTTGTAGATAAGCATAGAGGCAAGGAAAATTATAAAACCTTTAACTCCATGCCCATGAAATAGTTGATTATTAATTATTTAAGAGATAAGGCAATACTCCACTAGGTTTCCCATAAAGCAATCAATTGATTCAACAATTTCTACCTACATGAGGGAACTGAAAAGGAAGGAGATGCTTGAGGGATTGTTGAGTAGAGAAAGGATTTTTTTTCCCTTGTGTTGTGTATGGAATGGAAGAGATATTTTCCCTTATACTCAAATATCACTCACAGACCCACTCTATATATCATCTCATCTCGTCCTTATTTCGTTTTAATTTTATGATCGGTCGAATTTTAAAGGAATCAACTATTAAAAGACATTGTACTAAGGCTAGAGTACATGATGGACAACACTGACCTGTGAATGGGGCCAACATTGAAATGTTTTCAAATTTTTTTTGTATGACATCATACATCATTGAGTCTTGAAACCCTCCCATCTCGTTAAGGCATGTATCTAGTCTAACCATGTCAAATTTTAATGCATACAGGAACATATTGAAGAAATTTATATGTTGGCCCCATTCACTGCTCACTATGTGGGGTCGGTGCATGCCATTTTTGGTGGTTGACATGGAAGTTCCATGACATTTAAAGAGAGTTCCAACAAATATTATCCAGATGGAAAAAATGACATTTGATAATGAGATGCCCATTATGAACATTGTTGCAAAAATAAACGATCTCAAAGATTATGTGGTCGGGACATCAGACATCCTTGAGTCTTGAAACCCTCCCATACCATCAAGGTATGTGTCTAGTATAACCATGTCTAATTTCAATGCATACATGCACAATTATAATAAATTTCAACGTCGTCCCCATTCACTGCTCACTATGCAGGGTCGGTGCAAGATGACATTGGTGGGTGAATTGAAGCTTATGTGACATCAACTCGACTTGGTAATTCAATAAGCAAACCCTCCTTAAGTATTATGCGGTGACATCAAACATCCTTAAGTATCGAAACCCTCCCATACCTTAACCCAACACCTTTAGAAAAATTAGAAAACCTTTAACCAAGTATCTAGTTAGTGATAGTTGGAAAAAATTAGAGTGGCATTGTGATGATCCAACTCAATACAAAAGTGTACCTAATTACAACTTGAAAGAATGTTTCCACCAAACTACTCATCCACAAGAAAAAGTTGTCATTGAATTTCTCATCCAATGGAGGAGGGAAAGAAGACATATCCTTGTGATATTGTGCACCCACTGGAAGAGTAGTACCATGAGATATCAAATATGATCCCCATTATGCCCATTATGAACGTTTTTGTAAACATGGATGATCTCAAATATTATGTGGTCAGGACATCATACATCCTTGAGTCTTGAAACCCTCCCATCTAGTCAAGGCATATGTTTATTCTAACCATGTGAAAGTTCGATTCGTACAAACACATATTGAAGAAATTTCAATGTTGACCCCATTCACTAGTTCTCACTATGCAGGGTCGGTGCATGACATTTGTGGTGGTTGAACTGGAAGTTCCATGACATTTCAAGAGAGTTCCAACAAAGATTCTACAGATGGAAACAACAACATTTAACAAATATGAGACACCGAATTATGAACATTGTTGCAAACATGGACGATATCAAAGATCATGTGGTCGGGACATCAAACATCCTTGAGTCTTGAAACCCTCCCATACTATCAAGGCATGTATCTAGTCTAACCATGTCAAATTTCGATGCATACAGACACATATTGAATAAATTTCAACGTTGGCCCCATTCACTAGTGCTCACATGGACAATCATGCAATAAATATGACATCTATAACTAAGTATGGTGAAGGTTGAATTCTATATAACAATAATATGGGGAGGGTTTCTTGACTTCTATACTTGATTATTTGGGGAAGGTTTTGTTTATCTTTATGTTCATATATTTGAAGAGAGGATTAGAGCATTTAGAGTGTTCATGACACTCTCGAGATTACTTTTTAAATACAAATAAAGGGGGATAGATGCCTAGACACATGTATTCTTCGTCATATATTCATGTTGCATTGACATACACAGCTGATCTAGAAATATAGCGATAGTATATATATATATA
>ML785093.1:795683-810170 GCA_009831015.1 Picea engelmannii | reverse complement strand
TACAACTCCCAATAACTAATCCATGTAACTCCTAACTTATAGAATCCTTAACACCTTGTCTTTTAACATTGTCACCCCTAACCTTGATCTCCTATCTCCTCCAAACACTAACCTTTATAAATATTTTCTATGGAACCATATCAAAAATAACTAGTATAACCGCATAACCCATATAACCCTTAAGCATTATAAATCCAAAACACTAATACTTATAAACCCTAACCATTATAACACTTAATCCTTATAATCATTATCAATAATTCATATAACCCTTAACTATTAATTGTTATCACCCATAAAAATCATGATCCATGACACCCCTAACCCATAATACTCACCCCCCAACCCCTCGCACCTATAACACCTACCTATTAACCCTAATAGTGCATACTACCCAAAAACAGTAACTCTTATAAACTGTAACTCCTCTAGCTCATATAATATCCAACCCATTTAGCACATACTATTATTAATCCCAAAACCTATAAACCCTCATCTCTATAAAAACTAACACCAATAACTTGCCAACAACATAACCCCTAACTAGCTAGGGGATCCCTTAAGCCATGTACAATTATACAATTAACCCATAAAACTAATATAACTACATCACCACATATCATTGATAAAATTTAATAATTGGAACTACTAGAACACTAAACCCTCAAATAAAAACCACAAAACATAACCCCAAAACTAATAGGCAATAAAATATATAACCCATATCTTCTCACATCAAAACACTTATAACAATTCACCCCTATAACCCCTCTAATCATTTTAAACCTTATCTGCTAATCCCAATAAAAATGTAACTCTCATATTCCCTAGCTCCTAGAACTGTTAACCCTATCCCATGTGACACTTATAAACATTAACTCTATATCCATTGGAATTCAAAACATACATAACCTTTAACCCCTAAATGATAACCCATATAACCCCCTAGTAATTGCTAGCACATATCATCCCTCAATGTGAACCCCTATAAAGAATATAACCCATAACTCCTAACATTTATAATCCCCAACCCCTATATACTCTAACAATTAGGCAAGGCATTATAACTTTTGTAACTAGAAATCTATGATCTCTACTACCTATAACACCCCTTACCATTGTATTCCTTAAAACCCTTATTAACCCTTATCCCTAATCCTTAAAACCTCTATAGGCTCCTAATGAATATAACCCCAAACTAGCTAATTTATACACTAATCCATATAAAACAATCACCACTAACTAATATTTCACTAAATAATCATTGTAACCCTTAATTCCTCAGTAATCCCTAAAATCTAATGGACCTAAGCCTTAACCCCTACAATCTATATCCATTTGTTGGATTTTCTCCTATTCCATTGGTCTATGGGATTCTTTATGGTTTATTCTGATTTGACCTTACCATCCTATATTGACCATGGCTCAGATTTGATAAGGTTCCCAACAAAATCACTTTAAAAATATAGGCCCTTCTGGTAAACTAGAAGGCAAGGCAACACACAGAGTACATTGTGCATTCTCACCTGAGATAATTGTATGGGTGGTTGCAATACTCAAGTGTTTGCAACCTGAAACTGAGTGGAGATCTGTGGTTGTGCACTATAATCTTTATTCATTCAGTCTAACATCTAACTATAATAGATATTCTATGCATGCATGTGGAATACCATATATACTTAGTTACTTCATTCATCTAACATTCATCAATTAATTAGACATAATATGTATACATTAATTCACATAACATAGGTTTTATCGTGGTTCACCCCCTTCTGGGATACGTCCACAAAGATCTAGCTCTCAGGATTTTATTATAGTTCAGAAATATATCACTTTGTGCGAGCTTAAAATCTTAGAATTCATCCTTTCCCACAGGTTCCTCGATCCCTACGAGGTTGACTAGATCGCATGAGGCCCCTAAATCTAAGATCTAACCCTCGTGATCGAGTCGCTCACTACTCCCCTATCTCACCAGCTGAGTGACTCATACAGTTCTTACAACTCTCTCTTCCTCTCTGTATATCTTTATATCCTTCCTCTCCCCTTCTCCTTAAGTACTACTTATTTATATCCTTGGCTCACTATCCATTACAATGCATTACAAAAACCTGAAACCTAACGTCATTAGTTCTTCCTTGCATGCGTGCCTGGTCTACTTCTCTTACACGTGTTGCTCTTCCCTCCATATTTCTTTTCCTCCTTGCATGCTTCTCCTCCAAAAATAGCCTTTCTTCATGACTCAACCCACATCCAACATGCTCCCAACATAGACATGTGGTTCGTCCCGAGCCACCTAAACTTTGTGTGCTTCTTCAATATCTCCTGCAAGAGCCTGAAACTTCTCTGTGAGTTCCTTTTCTTGTGTTTGATCCTACGTGGTCTTCTCCCTGAGTGCGTCCAATACTTGCACTGCAATCTCGTCGATGATCATTTCTGCGCACTCTGCCTGAGTTTCTTTCATGTTCTTATTTTGGTCTTCCACATGTTCAACGACCTTCACTTCCTTCTCTTGGAGAGGTTCCATTTGAGTTTGCCACTCGTTCTTTAGTGTCTGCGTGGCTATGAGATCTTCCTGTAGCTTCTTCATATCCCATGCCCTTTTCACGCCCTTGATGATCGACATCATCTTCTACCTCTGCTTGAGGTCCTAGATAGTTTCCCTTATCCTCTCCTCTTCCTGGTCCCATTGTTGGACCTATTGATCCTCCTCCAACTTTGTCCATAGTTGTTCTGATTTATCGAACAAGTCAGAAACTACGTTTACTTGTCACTACATCTCCTCTATATGTGTTGTTTCTTCCTTCTTCATCCGATCCTTCACCTCCGGGGGAGTGGTAGGTATGAGTTGTTCCTGGAGGTGCTCGTTCTCATGCTTTAATTGATCGATTGTTTACATAATCTGATCAATCTTCTGCATCATCATGAGTTCTGTTGTCTGTGCACTCTTTGGAATTTTCTCATACGATACGACCAATCCCTGTTGAAGCCTCTCCACGCGATATTTATCATCTTTGATCTTGAGGTTGACCTACTTGAGCACCAATTCTAACTCCTCTGTATTTTCCTTCTTTTGCTGCAATTTTTTTGTGTTTGTGCATGCGCGTGATTGTACCTCCTGTGCAATGCTGACTTTCATTTTATACAAGGCCTTGATTGGTATCCGCATTATTAACAACTGTATTTGGGTCAAATCCATCAAGGGTGTCTGACCCACAATTTCGTCCATGCGAAACATGATGGGTGTAACATGAAACATCGAGCTTAGCTGTGTTTTCGTCTGGATCATATCCCGCTCGCTCGATACAGCCTCGACTCCTGTCTGTGATGTTGTTGGGACTGATTCTTTTCCTTTGTCGACCCTCTTTGTTTCTTTGATTTGCTCGAGGAGCTGCCTCATGTCTGCCAGCTCATCCTGTATCATATCCCTTTGGCATTGATCTCCATTGAAATCCTTCGTTGTTCGATCCTGGACCATCTGGGCCACGAGGTTTGCGTCGTCCTCCGTGATCGTATATTATGGTGGCATTTTGTTTTCCTTAGATTTCTTGCGTGCAACCCCCATTTGTATAATTGGCCTCTTGGTTTGGCCTTTCCCCTGCTGAGTGGCACTTGATGTTTCTCCCTTTGTTTTCTCAGTTTCTTTTTCCTGTTCTTGCGGTGCCTGGGTGTTTTTCTTCTTCCCTGATTGTGCACCTTTCTTGGACACACCCTCTTTCTTTTTTTGCGTTGGGTTCTGATTTTCCTTGGCTTATTGGGTGTCATTTTGTCTCCTACAAGTATTTGTTCATGCCCTTACTCAACCTCCTTATCTGTAGACATATCTCGATTCAAGTCCAGAATCCTCCAGTCATCGTGCCAATCCCTGATGGCCATTTCTATGTCCTCTTCCTTGACGCAGTACCACAATTGTAGCCATTGTTTCTCAAGATCCTTTTGTGATTGGATCCACATTGTATGCCTGGTTTCTTTGAATTTGGCTATGCCCTGGTACTGTGCAACCACTTCTGACGTAATTCACCAAGTGTTGGCGATGCTTTCGTGTAGGTCATTGTAATATCCTACGAACATGTCTGCGTTCACACTTTTTTTGGGGGGGTATGAAGTGATCCCCAACGATAGGTATCGCATTGTGTGGAAAGGATTGGTTCTCATGGAAAAGTATGAATACTTAGGCTCCCTCCATCTGAAACATACGATTAGGATGAGTAGCCAAGAATAGTGAAATTATGTCCCCAGGTCCTACGCATCCTTGCAGTCTTCCAAGAACAAATTCAACCAGTACGGGGCCCAACTAAGTGTGGTTCCCTCCGAACACTATGTTGCAGCTGCGACAACCCTGATAGGGCATTCCTCCTTGCGGCATTTCCTGAGTAACTTTCACACCATGATTTTTGTGGTAATCCTTGTTGTTGCATCACTAATATGCTTAATTATGATTCCGCACAACCCTCTTTTGTAACATACTTATGCTTCATTTCCTCGACCAGTGCCTTCTCCTTTGCATTTTCATCGAGGAAGTTCATGGGTGTCTCCCCTGTGGCGACATCCATGTGATGTATGTAATAAGCTTGACATCTATCAAGATGAGTTTTTCCATCCATAGGTATCCTTCAGGCGTAAATTCCATCAACTTCTTGATGTAGTGTTTACGTCCCGACCCCTTCCAAAGTGAGGGATTTCCAACAGGCCTAAAATCTTGGTTTTGGTGAGTCTGGCTACCCAATATTTTGGTTGGTTAATTGGTTCACAAAAGGGTCCTAAACCCACAGTATTCTGGTAAACTTTCTTGGCAAACTCTGGAAACTTGTGTGTGTTAGTCACATCGTGGTAGGAGTACCATATTATTTCCACATGGCATAATAGGTTACCCGTGACCCGCACCCCTTCTAGAATGCATGCCAAGACTATGGCTGTGGGAGTTTGCTTGCTTGGTGATCTTGCTACTAGTTGTTTTCTCTTGCACTATGGTGCCTAACTCGAAGTTCCAACCTCCATTTCTCTCTCTTTTGCATACTCCTCTGCCAGGCCAGTGACATCTTCCATGGTGCTCTCATTTGGTTGTTCCTGCATGGTTGTGTGTAACCTTTCTGGAATGGTTCTGTCTATCTGGTTCAGGACCGTCCCATTAACCATCTGGGCTTCTTCAGGGTTTTTGAGCACGAAGGATTTCTTGTATCCTGGGTCTGTTGACTCTATCCTAGTTTCGGCATGTCGATTTCCGTGCCTAATGGTGTTGTCTGTTGGGTTTCCTCTGCCACTGGTGTGGGGTTTCTTGATCCCATCTCAGGGGATGAGATTTCATCCATGTTGACAATTTACTGAGGCTGAGGTGGTTCTGGCTCGCTTCCCTGTGGTTGTTGAACTGCTCTGATGTTTCTTCGAGGTCATCTGCAAGTCTGGCTTGACTCTCCTAGGTTGGGTGGTGTCATGGTGGTAAAGATATTCTCCATCGGGCTTAGTTGGCTCTATAACTTTTTAAAACTCACTCTTTTCTCCATATACTCTATCGCTCTATGTTTTTCTGAATTTCTCAATAACCCTTCTGATTCTCGCGTGCTTACTTTATATAGGGATCGTGTAAAAGTTCTTGGATATGTTACCCAACTTGCGTTTCGAATGAACTGGTGCTTTTTGCGTACTTTCCATTGAATTCCTCTGTCGTCTCTAGTTGGTGTGATTAATGTGGCGTACTTTCAATTGTTCTTGTCATTCAATTTTGATAGTCGTCGTCCATTGGCACTTATTTGTTGTACCCTCAATTTCTGGTGTTTCCTCCTTTTAGTGACTATTGGTCCTTTCTCCGTTGTGCCAGTGTTTCCAACTACGCGTGCACATTCTCTTTTCGGTGTGCTACGCCTTTATTTCTATATTTTGATGTCCAATGCAGTAACCCCTATGTTGTTTATTTATTTTTTTCAAGTGTTGGGAGGTCAAGTGTTCCTATACAACTTCATTCAACTCCCATTGATCATCCCTCTAAGTTCTATTCCTCCTAAATCCTTCAATTATAAAACTCCCCCATCTATGATAGTCTTTACTTCGTATGTTCCTAACCAATGCATTCTAAGTTTTCCTAGGTGTTGAAGATATTTGTTTTCATACACCAAGACTAAGTCTCCTTACTTGATATTTTTTCTATTGATATGTCTGTCATGCCAAGATTTGTCTCTTTCTTTCTGTACTTCTTGGTGAAACCCTTCTAGAATCTTATTTTCCTACATGATCATCAATTGATTTATCCTTTCCTATATTGTGCCTTGCTCTGTCATGTTTGTAATTGATGCTATGCACAAACTATGTACCAAAAATTCTAATGGAACCACTGCTTCTTGCCCATACACCAATCTGAATGAGGTCTACCCTGTATATTTTTTGCATGTGGTATTGTACGACCACAATACTATTGGTATCTTCAAGTCTCAATCATCCCTATTAATGTTGAAGATATTTGCAGTGCATTCTCGAGTATTTTGTTAAAGGATTCCACTATTCCATTTTCTTGAGAATGATATAGTGTACTCTTTTGATGATAAACTTCAAACTCCTCTGTCATATCCTTAATATTGTTGTTAATGAATTGAGTTCCTTGGTAACTCATCAAAATTATTGGGCATCCAAATATAGTGATCACTTGCTAAAACAAGAAGTATGTTGATGTCTTTGTGCTGTAATGTTTTACTCGGGCTGCTTATCTCCATCATGTTAAGTATTTTGTCAGAGTGATAATGTACCTCACTCCTGACCTTTTTGTTGGCAAGTTAATTGGTCCCAAAAAATCTATTTCCCATTTATCAAATACTTGCAAGGTTACTTGTGGTGCGAGGGGCATCTCGTCCCTTATATTCGGTTTACCAACCCTCTGGCATATATCACATTTATGGTAGTAGTCCTTTGAGTCTCTCTGAATAGTCGGGCACCATAGTCCCGCGTAGTAGCTTTACCTGCATAATTTCCTCCTGTTATTCCTTCATGGGTTGTTGCTAAAATACTAGGTCTTTCATGTTATAGCACACATATTCTCAAGATGCTATCTCCACCCATTTTGTATAAGTGTCCTGCAATCAATTGGTAGTTTGCAGCCATGACTACCAGATTTTTCGTCTACGCAGTGTTGAATTCCTGTGGCACAATACCTATACTCAAGTATTGGATGATGTGTGCAAAGTATTCATCAGCTATCTGGATTGAAAATAGTTGTGCATCGAGAAATTTTTCCTCTAGATTTATAGGTTCCTCCCCATTAGTGATCCTCGATAGGTGATCAGTTATTTTGTTCAACTTCCTTGGCTTGATTATCACTTCAAAGTCAAATTCTTGGAACAACAATAACCATCTACAAATTATCCCCCCCAACACTGGATTTTTTACGAGGTATTTGAGAGTTGAATGGTCTGTGAACATCTTGAAATGTTTTCACAATAAATAGTTCCTAAACTTATGAAGCGCATAGACCATGGCTAAGCCTTTTATTTCTATGGTATTGCAATTTTTCTCTCATTCTAACAGTTTTATGCTAGCGAATGCCATAGGATGGTCCAATTCTCCTACTCTTGGTTGTTCTAGTATAGCTCCAAGTGCTATGGATGATGCATCTACATGTACATGGAATGTCTTTTCCTAATCGAGGAATACTAGTATTGGTGTTGTTACCATATTCTCTTTCAGGGTGTCCAATCTGCACTCACAATCCTCATTTCACTAAAGCTTGATGTATTTTCTTAGAAATTTCTAGATTGGCGCAATGATATGTGCATACCCCTTTATAAAATTCATGTAGTATCCTATGTGTCACAATGTCGCTCTCAATTGACAGACTGTTTTTGGTGGTGGTAGATTAACAATTACTACAATCTTGGCAGGGTTTACTAGCAAGCCTTCTCTGCATACTTTATGGCCCAATAGTGTTCCAAAAGGTGTTCTGAATATGCACTTCTTGATATTTAACGATATATGAAACTGGTTGCATATTTATAACATCAACTTCAACACCCCTACATGGTATTTCAACAGACTATAGATTGTCTAATCGTCCAGATATACCTCTAGAAACCGGTGGATGAATTCTTTGAATGCATCTATGACTATTCTGGAAAATATTGTTGGTGCATTCTTCAATCCAAACAACATGACTCTTCTTCTTAAAGCATCTGCTACCTTATTTTCCTTACCCTTGATATGTATGACCTTGAAATCAAATTCGCTCAAGAAGGCTAGCCATATTTCTTTTCTTGCATTAAGATCTGGTTGGCTAAACATATATTTTACCCCACTGTTATCCGTCAATAATAGAAATTTTTTGCCCATTTTATAGTGTTGCCACATTTTTAAGGCATGTATTACTGCTGCCAATTCTAAGTTACGAGTGACATAATTTCTCTCATGTTCTTTTAATTTACGGGACTCATAAGAAATAACGTGTCCTTCCTGAGTTAGGAAACCACCTAGTCCTTCTTTACATGCATCAACACATACGGAGAAGTCTTTATCTGGGTACGCTACCTTCAATATGGGTGCAGTTGTCAATAATTCCTTCAGCTTGTTAAAACTGTCTTGACACTTCTCTGACCAGTTAAACATGGTCCCTTTCTTTTTTAATGACGTGATAGGGTAGGATATATTGGAAAAACCTTCTATAAATTTGCGATAATATCTAGTGATTCCCATGAATGACCAGATATCTGCTAGATCCTTAGGTACTGGCCATTCCATAATGGATTTTATCTTCTTTGGGTCTATGACAATGCCTTCTGTTGAAATTACATGTCCTAGATATTGTATTTCCTTTTGATAAAAGTCACACTTGTCAAATTTGGCGTATAGTTTGTGTTTCCTCATCATTTGTAGAACTATTTTTAAGTGTTCATCATGTTCTTCTTCCATTTTAGAATAGACCAGAATATCATCGATAAATACTACTACGAACTTGTCTAATTACTGACTGAAAATACTGTTCATCAAGCACATAAACGTGGCTGGTGCGTTATTGAGTCTGAAGGGTATGGCTACAAATTTGTAGTGTCCATATCTTGTTCGAAAAGTTGCTTTGTTTATGTCCTCATCTTTTATCCTAACTTGATGATAACCAGATCGTAAATCCAACTTTGAAAATATCTTGGCCCCACCTACTTGATCGAACAGATCATTTATCCTTGGTAAGGGGTATTTGTTCTTAATGGTCATTTTGTTCAGTTGTCTATAATCGATACATAGTCTTAGAGTACCATCTTTCTTTTCAACAAAGAGGACTGGGTCTGATATACTCTTTGTCCAACAATTCTTGTAATTGTATTTTTAATTTTGTCAGTTATGGTAGAATCATTCGGTAAGGTGCTTTTGAGATAGGGGTTGAACCAGGTAGTAAGTCTATGGAGAAGTCTATTTCCCTTCTAGAAGGTAATTATGGTATCTCATCCACAAACATGTCTCTAAATTAATGTAGGACAACAAAGTCTTCTAACTTTGGCTTATCTTATTTTTCTAACAGATTCGTTACTTGGATGGAATGAAATTGACATCCCTTTCTCATACATTTCTTGAGTTGCATCATTGAAACTTGTTTGACTGATACAGGTTTTGGTATACCTTTGGTTGTTCTAGTAGTGCCAAAATTGTCTTTATAGTTAAGTAACTTTGTATAACAATCTAGTACTGCTTTGTGCTATTCCAACCAATCCATCCCAATAATCATATCGTAAGATCCTAGTGGTAGGATGTTCAGATTTTTTCTTATATTTTGACCATCTAAGCTGAACTTAAAATCAGAAATAAATTCAACTACTTTCCTTTTAGTTCCTATTGCTAGTTGTATCAGTCGTGATTTTGTGTGCTTCAATTTCTTAAGTTTGTTTGACTCTACTACATCAGCAGTAATACAACTTAACGTAGCTCCAGGGTCAATTAAAACATAAATTCAAGAGTTATTGATTTTACCTTCGATCTCTACCACCTAGGACTGGTGGTCAACTTGCCGACCATCTATGGCTGTATTTATCCGATCCAGGCTTCAGCCCTCATCACCCATCGTCGAGGCTTCCTGGAAATTATGAAAAACAGTTCTTTTGGCTTAAATTAAACATGGACAATTCCTCCTTAGATAAGGTTCTGCACATTCCTAGCACTTTGATGGCTCACGGGAGTTGTCCCCAAACTTTTTCGTTCCCAGATTTACCGGTTTACCGCTGCCTTGCATATTTGAATGATTGGAGTGAAAATCCTTTCTCGAAAAGATTTTTGTTGCATTCCGATAAGGAGCTGGTTGGTATCCCTTCTTCCGCTAGTTCATTCGATCTTGTTTCTTATCCTTCTAGTCTTTGGAAAAATCTACCTGTTGTTTATACTGGTCATAACATATTCGTTCTTTCTTGAATACTTCACTCAAGGATTTGGGGTTTTCAAACTCAATTCTATCCCTGTAGGACTGTGGTAAACAACTTAAGAATAACTGGATTTTTACTTTATCCTCCTGGATGTATGGTAGGAACCTTAGTAGTTCCAAAAATTTATTTTTAAGGTCCTCCATCATCACCTGTCCAAGTCATAACTCGTGAAATTCTTTCGTTTTCCTTTCATAATAGATTTCAGAAAGGTATTATTTCTTGAAATACTTCTTAAAGTCAGACCATTCCAACTATTTCTCCTTTAATCCCTTGGCCAATTTCAGGTCTTGCCACCAAATGATGGCCTTCCCTTTCAGATTGTAGATGGCCATTCTAACCTTCATATTACTAGAATAGTTGTAGATTTGGAAGTATTTTTTGGTGTCCAACAACCATGCCTCAACTTCTTCTCCTATCCTGGATTCTCCATCAAAGGTAGTTGGTTTAATCTTTTTAAATTCTCCTTCAAGCTGGTCTACATGTTTTCTTTTTCTGTCTGTTTTAGTTTTGTCTTCAACTGAAGGTGTTCCTTCAGATGAACTGTCTCTTTTTTCTATTTCTGGCCCAGAGTTCTTGGAGGCCCTTTTGCTGACATCTTCGTCATGGTTATCATCCTTTGGGATTTTCTTGGTCACTATACTGCGCAACAGGACTTCATGTATCTGTTGTTGTTCCTGCTGTGCTTTCTTCAATTTCTCATTGCCTACTTTAAAACCTGCAGCTCAACAATAAGATTCCTCATTGTTTCCAGTACTTCTGTAGGAGAGCTTCCGTCACTATTTTGTCTTGGATCTCCATGAGGTCCCTGTTCTAGACTTCCTTCCATTCTGATTTCTGCATCATCCTGAGATGTCATAATTCACACAAAACATAAATGTTTTTTGTTTGTAACAAAAAGGTCTATTAGTTTTGCATAGATTGAAATATGTGCTAAGCAACTAATGTGGCCCTGTTCAGGTCCAGTGTTGTAACCTTTGGCTTTGATACCATATGTAATGTTTCCCAAAATTCGCAACAAAAAAAAATAAAAATAGTTTTACCATGCTTATAACATACTCATACCGCAATTGTATAGTGCTTTGATAAAAGCCTAGTTGTTTATTATCTCACCCTTAAACATAATATGATGCATTTTACTCCTTACTACATCATTGAAAAGGGGGTTTGGACTTAATACTATTATAGTTAATTCACATACCTGCATATATAATATTCTTGTTGTGTACCATAATCGTACTTCGAAGGGTATCCTTTAACCTTGTCTAGCGCAACTACAGGACTTGTACAAGTCTGTTGGATTACTTACATAGAACTTTAGTGGCTACTTCCTGAAATCTTTAGGTCCCGATTCCTATTTCGAGCGGGTTTGATACAATCTCTAATATTCTTTGAGTGTAACGTATAATGATTAGGATTTAGAGCGACCACTCTAGTTCCGTAAGTGCGTAGTTTCTTTGTATATGTGTATTCGTTGTGAGGTACACATAGAACTCGCATTAGGTAGTTAGGGTTTTTGCAAAGGTACACATTGTTCTTTCCTAAACTGAAAATGAAGTTGGAGTGACTAGTTTTGGATGTGACTTTCTAGTCCGTCAACTGAGCATTAAATGGAAAGAAACATATACAAGGATTAAACCAAAGCCTCAACTGGCTGTCATCCTCATTCATTAACTGGTGATGTGAAATACAGGAGAAAAAGTTGTGTATTAAATATGGTCTTGACTGTTACATTAAAATTTCTCTGCAGTGCCTTTCCTCGGCCTCTCATTTGACTTGCGTGCCCATCGATTTTTTTTCCACCTTTCCCTAATCATGTGGTTATGGTACTTCACATTGACTCTCTCATTAAATGAAGACATGCACTCTCATGGCTAGCATTCAACATTCTCTTGGGTTGTATGAGTTGGCGGTAATTCCCTATTATCCATGATACTGTTACCACTTCTGTCGTTAGACTCAGGAATCAATGGAGTTACTTTCTCTGTGTGGGAGGGAGTCATCTATCCACCTCGCTCTTAACCTAGTATGTTTATTTGAACCATATTATAATGCCTATGTATTATGGTTGTTTAGGTAACTACTGGCTAAAATATTTAATGTAGTTTTGATGGTCTTCGTTGTTCTGTGAGGTTCCCATCTAAGTTTTTCTAGACTTGGAATTGTTTTCCCCATGTTTTCGGTCGGTTTAGTTAGGGTATGATTCCCTATGGAAATCTCTCCTATTGTTCTCCAAATTCCTCTAAATTGTCCACTAGTTACCAGGTCTGTCTTATTAGCTTGGAATAATGGAGGTATTACAAAATGAAAGAGGTATTTGTTCTCAGCCAATTCTTCTTACATCAGTCACGAAAAGTATAGTGGTAAAATACTTTTCTTAGGGGTTTTGTCATTTGGAATGGAAAAGCTACAAACATTTCTATCTCCATACCTAGATCCTACTTAGGAGAACCCGAGACTCGAGATGTCTTCTTGGTTGGTGGTTACGAATTATTTTCCTATACTGTGTCGGGTATTTCAATTGCGGAACAAGGTTTCCCTTGAAAACCCATCACTCTAGAGTCCTGTCATGACCCTATGTCTATTATTCTGTTTCTAGATTCTATACCCCTTTTTTTTGGCGTATACAAAAATACCCGCCTCCATACAAGGTGGATTCTATATGTCGAATAACTTTTGAAAAGGAAGAAAAGAGGTTGTTTGTGTGTCATGAATTATAGTCTGTGGTTAAATTGGCATCATTCGTTTCCTTTCCATCATATTAATTCTATCTGTGGGCATAAATTAACAGAGAGAATAGTTCTTTCTTAATTTTGAGAAAATGTTTTTCTTTCACCAAATGAAATTCAAATAGTAATATTCCTTAGGTCAATAAGATTGCATGTTGCATCTCGATGCTTTCATGATCTGGTTGAGTAAGTCTATGAATTAGTTTATAAATCAAATTTCTTCGAGGGCAAGATTTAGTCTCTGAATTAGTTTATAAATCGCATTTCTTCGAGAGCAAGATTTTGATTATTATCTAAGGGTGGGACCCTGTTGTATGCAAGGGTACCCATTAGGATTAGATTTTCCCATCTCCCCCTTTTGAGCCACCAGATAGAGATTCAACAATGCCATAAAAGGAAAGGCGACCTCCATCCCTCGAGTTAATTATAGACTCTTAATTATCTCTATGGCAACTTTATTTCTCTTCCTTCTGTTATGGACTATGTTGTGTGTTTTTCAATGATCTTCTTGATTGCAATTTTTTATGTGGTTATTAATTTTAATATCTAGGTTTCCTTGTAGGGTCTCTTCCCCTTCAATATTCTCAGCTTTATGAGGGCTTCGGAACCCATAAAAGGTATTCAATTTCCAGGATAGGGCTTTGTTAAGATCAGGCAATGACAATGTTTAGCCTAGGATTACATTTTCTGAATCTTATAGTCAAACGAATGACTTTATCTCTGTAATTGGTTTGTCAGAAATAAATGGAAGGGACTTCCATTATTTTAACACCTGATAAAAAAACTTCCTATCATGGTCGGGTGTAGACTATGTACTGTTGTTTTGATTTTGGAACTTTAATGATTTTGGAACTTTAAATAGATCAAGTATGATTATATACATATCTCTCCATGAGGGATTTCTCTTACTTGTATAGCAAAAATAATAATACTTGGTTTGTGAAGTGCTCGACCTCATATATATACTTTGGGTATTACTCCTGACCTGATATATACTATGATCATTATTTACAGTTCAAAATATGAAAGATTTACTTGAATTTCCCCATGTTCTCTATAAGAATGGTCTCATAGTATGAGTCATTGGATTTTTTCCTTTAGAGCAATAGAAATGTTAGACACGGTCGTTATTTGTTAATGGGGTTTGGAAATTTCAATTTTAGCGTCTTATATAATATATAAAAAAGGTTCCAGACTTTCCTAAATTTTATGTTCACCAAACTTTATGCATCTAACATTTCATTTGCATGTGGTTGATGGATACTATTGGTCAGCATATGACTCATATCATACATGGACAAACATATATAATATTAACTATTTCTATTGTAAATAGTCAATTTTAGTTTTGTTGTACAGATTCCCAAAAATAGCGTATATAT
>ML785093.1:782084-795605 GCA_009831015.1 Picea engelmannii | reverse complement strand
GTAGCATATATAGGTATATATTTCCTATATGAATCTTTATGAAAAACCTGTCATACAAGGGGTTTTTATTTTTCTTCTGAACTTAGTAGTACATGCATTGAGACTCATAGGTATACTATAACTAACTACAGAAATATAACACAGGATTTGTCTACTCAACAAAATTAATTAAAAGTGTGATTTAGCCTAGAGGTTATCCTATTACAAGAGTAATGAAATTTTGCAGGAATAGTTCTTCCCGTTAATACATCCAATGACACTAGAATTTACTCAGAATTATGTTCGAGTAGAAATAATCCATTCCCAATTGATGAATAGGAGGTATTTGGTTAGTCTCTAATCACAACAACGTTCTACCAAGGTTCATTCATAGAAATATCTAAAACGCACATCTATCAGTGATCATAATATTTAACCAAAGACAGAGCAGAATAAAATATCTGAATCAATTCACGCAAGGACAAAGGGAACAACCACGTTCCTCCCAACCATAGAATAGGGAAGCCAAATTTCTTGTCCGATTCACCCCCTAGCCTGACCATGAATCCATGAGGGAAAACTTGGAATTTCCTCTTCAACAATGTCTTCCTCTATCAGAAATATTATATTTGTCTCACACTCAGCAAGTAGTGTTCATAACAACAAGTGACCAAGAATATTATTTCCCAGCATACTTAGCCACGTCCTGCCTCCTCACATATGCTATTTATCTAGACCATATTTTTGCTTAAGTGTTTTCCCTCTATTGGGAATTTTCACAGCTTTCTAAATCCCTGGTTTTCAGGGGCAATCAGCCCAGAGGTAGTTCCAACATGGTCCCCACTCATGGAGTCATGGTCAGCTGATTTTTAACATGGATGTTCCATTTGTCCTCCTCCAATCAATATAAAATATTTTGTTTTCATACAAGTGTCACACTCAAATAGTTAGTTGGGTCAAATCAAATCTGTGTCCAACAGTCAAAATAATTTATTACAATTATCAAATTCAAAATTCGGAATTGCCATAAATGGCAAAAATATTCCAAATTCGAATTTACTAAAAAGAGAATAATTTTCCAACAAATTTTTAAATTTCAAAAATACTTTATTTTTTGGGATGTAACAACAATAGTAAAGAATAAATAATAATTTGGAAAAGAAAGGACATGCCTATTGGCCTTCCCATTACCCCATGCTTCCCTAATTTTTGTACTTTCACTCTAAAGGGGTATTTTGGACAAGGATGGGAGTATGCACAAAGTTTCATGAATGGCTATAGCATTTTAATTGAACCTTTACCTTCCTTATGGATTTGTTCTAGAGCACCATGTGACCTTCATCTATATTATATGTATTGGCTCTACCTGGAAGTCTCCTTCTAGCTCCACCTAAATCAAAGTCCAATCAATGACATGATTAAGATCATACTCATACCTTTTCAGGAAAGATATATAAAATGCATTATGAACATTCATGGAAGTATACAATGCAAGAATGTATTGAAATATCCTTATTAAGTGCCTATTATATATTATATGTTATTAGGATTTTTAGAAGTTAATGGGTTAGGGTTTATAGGGCTTAGTGGTTATAAGTGATAAGGTTTATGATTTAGTTTTTATATTGTTGGGGGTTATGGGGTTACACATGTTAATGCTTTGTTGTGATAAGTGTTAGGGATTAGTAGTTAGGGTTTATAGGGGTAGGGGTTATTGGTATTTCATGTTGAGGGTTATATGTGTTAGGATTAAATACTAGGGGTTATAATATTTTTATTTTAATAATGTGGATTATGAATATAAGGTTGAAGGGACATAGGTTATATGGGTTAGGAGTGTTAGGTGCTTAAAATTATAAGGTGTAAGCATTGTAATGGTTAGAATTTATCGGTTTCAATGGATGCAAGTTGTAAACATTTGAGGTTAAGGGCGATGAATTATACCTATTATAGGTTAGGAGTTATAAGAATTACAAGGGATAATTATTACAGATTAGAGTTTATATTGTTTAGTGGTTATAAGAGTGTTATGGGATAGTGGTTAGAGTAGACCAGGATTATAAGGATTACATGAGATAAATATTATAGGGCTTAGAAGATTAGTTTTAGTGCTTATAAGGATTAGTTACCCATTTTTATAGTTAGGATTTAGGAGTGGAGGGGTAATAAGGTTGATTTGGGATAGTAGTTAGTTGTTATAAAACATAGGTCATACATGTGATAAGTGTTGGAGGGGTTATGGTTATTTGTTACAAGGGTCTATGTTTATATGCGTATGGGTTAAGGGTTACGAGGATTAGAGAATAGGGATTACAAATGTTATTTGTGTAGTGTAAAAATGGTTAAATACTATAAAGGGTTAGTATTTATAGGGATTATAGTGGTTAAGGTTTAAATTTTATAGGGAAATTTATAAATGTTAGAAATTATAGAGGCTACATAAGTTTTATACTTGTTACGAGTTATAGAGATCGGGGTATAAAGGGGTTATAAGTTAGGTGTTATTAAAGTTCATGTTTATAAAAGTAATAGGGATTATGCATTAGAATGTTGGGGTTTATGGATTATATGCATTAAGTGTTAGTGGTTATTAATATTAAAGGTTTGAGTTGTAGGTGATAAAGGTTTGTAGTTATATGGTTTCTAGGAATTTAGGTTTATAAGCATTGTGGTTTTGGAAGTGAGTATAGGTAAGGGTAGGGGTGATTGAGTTGATTCAGTTAAGAGCTTAAGGGTCATAATTATTTATATCATTATTAGCTAGGGGTTTGTGGTTAGGGTTTATTTCTCCTAATTCATAACTTTGAGGTGTTGATGTTGTAGTGGTTATAGGAGTTTTCAATTGTTATGGTTGTTGTATTTTCCTTTTTTACAGAGCATTAGTGTTACTAGTGTTATTTTACTTCGTTACCATTAACATATGTATCATGTACTGAGAAGTAGCAACAACATGAAGAAGAGACAAAAAATAACACAAGGTATTTATCCTAGGATAACCCCAAATGGGGGAAAACCCAACAACCTTTCTTAGATAGATTATGTTCACAAAGTAAGTCCAATCAGATAAACCCTAGCACAAGTGCTAGATTAACCAAAAATACTAGCCCAGATGCAGCAACATCACTATACAGAAGTAGCACACCTCCTCAAGGAGTAGTGCACAAGAGAGAGATACCAAAATACCAAACAATAATAAACATTGCAGCTGCAGCTACAGTGTCACCTCCTCAAAACTTGTGCCTTGCTTATGTGTATTTTAGAGAGTGTGATTTAGTGAACAAATGAGCCAACAAATATTCTATTTATAGCCTTTGTGGCCACATCCAGTGAGGTAGTACACAACTATTGTCTAGAGTCACACAACCTCCGCTAGTGGAACAGATCCACCAAAGTATCACACAAACACTATCTGGAGTCACACAGCCTCTGCTAATGGAACACATCCACCGAAGTAGCACACAACTATTGTTTGGAGTCACACTGTCTCTACTAGTGGAACACATCCATTGAAGTAGCACGAGACACACAGTCTCCGCCATAGTCTTACGACTATGCGTGTGCGTATGATGTTTCTTCTATTAGCAGGTCTGACAATACATTAACCCCTCAATCACCTCAAATGATTGATCCAAGGAACCCTTGGCCAAAGGGGTTATCTGGCATGAGAAGAAACAAAACACCTCCCTCTCAACGAGGGAGGACATTCGACAACACTTCAAGCTTGTACATGAATTACTCATACTCATACTTCACTCCATTCAGTTGACTCTTCTAGTGTTCACTCTCTGTTTTCTTGACTCTTCCTAGTTCAAATTTAATGTGAATAGCTCTCTTAAGCTTAAACATTTTGAGAGTGTTTCCTTTCCAATGACCATTTTTTAATATGTAAGCAAATTGACACTAAAACCATCATTTTTATTGATTTTTTGACATTTGTAAACAACTATAATACACTCAATCAACCAAAATTGCAATTGGGATTTCAACTAAAATATTAATCAAAGAGTTTTATCGAAGTCACATAATCAAGCCCATCAAAGGATTTACAATGAAAGATTTTCTTTATATTGAAAGATAAAATAATATCCTAAAATGAATTCAATGGAAACAAAAATATCACAAGAAACAAGAAGTAAGAAATCACAACAAACCAAAAAGAAAAAACTCATTTCATTTTAATTTTTATTAAAAAAATATAAAAAATTATAAGTATGTCTTAAAATTATAAATAATCAAAACTCACAATTGATTATTAGAATTGATTTAATTCTAAAAAATTCAATAAGGATCTCTCACACGGTAAATGTCATTCAAGTGACATACAACTAGCTAGAAGTCTAGGTGAACTTCTAAAGATCGAACACCATGTCAAATGGCGTTGAGTAATGAGTCTATAATGATGCCATACTCAACCACATTATTCTTTGATGGCTGGAGACGAACGCCACTAGTTGGCCCTCGGGTGAGTAAATTACCCAAGCTGCAGTAGCCATGCTCTGTGTATGATGACTCGCACCATTCACGAATCCTAAGTAAACTGAAGCCTTCGTTGACATCTTCCAACCAAGGGAAAAAAACTTGATAAAAAAGTTGATCATGAAAATGAAAAGATAAATAAATATATACACTAAGATACATTAGTATACAAAGGTCATACCCAAGTTTGAGGGCTCAAGTATAATACCTCTTAATGTAGAGCCCATTTCTCGGCTCATCCAACATATTCTCTTCATAATCTTCAAATTTGTAGGCTCCTTTCTCTAAGGCTCCTTTGTGAGCTCCACATGGGGTTGACCTTACTTGCCCCAACTGTTCTCTCGCTTGGTCATAAAGGAGAACCAAGTCACCCTCTGTGTACTGTCAGGGACAGATGTACTTAAATATTGAACCTTAACACGTCGTTTGATCGCCTTGATAACTGTAGAGGCATCTCGGCACTGCTCATTGAGGTGCTCTAGGTGCACGAGGCATTCTTCAAGATCGGATGTGTGAGGTAGGAGCTCAATTGCCAACTTAAGGGAAGGGATTCACATTCAATCGGAAGAATCAACTCCACACCATGTACTAACTGAAAAGGAAAGAAATAAGTGGAAATATTTACCGTGGTTCAGTATGCCCAAAGTGAAGGGTAAAGCATCATATGTCAGTCAGATTTACTTCGGTGACAATTTTTTGTAAAATGGTATTGAGAGATTTATTCACTGCCTCTACTTCCCAAATGGAATCTACCCGATGAACACACCAAATTTACCTACATAATGGTCATATAAACAACCAAGTGTGATCATTGCAAAAGGAAATCATTAAGAAAGCCAAGTTGCCACTAAACGTGTCAGCTACTAAATATCTAAACTCCAACGGTCAAAAGAATACATTCATGCAGGGCGCCTAAAGTCTTGATCTAATGCAGTGTTAAGGCACTAGGTGTAGACATTGTACACGAAATACACATTGTACACGAAACTAATAGACATTGTACAGATTAAATTTTAGGAGAGTAGACATTGTACACAAATTACACACAAATGATATCTTCTATTACTCTATAATACATATATAGTGCTTATGAGATCCAGAGATCCAATTGCTTATAATTTTGGAGATTGTGGTTGAGAAAATATCTCAACAACCTCCAACAAACCAAACTAACTCTGCAGTCTTCTGGATTATACTCTTTCTTCTCCACAACTTCAAACTTACCAACTGACTCATTTGAGATATCATTTGAGATACACCTACCTCCGATCATTGAGATATTTATAAGAGTGACGATTCTTAACATACTTTTTCCGGACACCATGTTAGTGAAGCATTCTGATACTGGAACATTATATGGAAAAGCGTTCACTAGTTATCTAGGAAATTTTTTTGAATACTGAATGTTAACACAAATGGATCTCATATGACAACCAGTGGATGTTTCTCTTGGGTTTATGAGGGCCAATATCCGCAAAAAAAAATAGTCTATAAACATAATTACATTAGTGATATGTTCAGGGTTTCATAGCTCCAAGAACCACCAATGTGAATTATGTTAAACCATTCAATAATTGTTTCTAAACATTTTAATTTACTCATAATAAATATATGCAAAATATAACATACTTTCACTACATATTTTCACACCACTCTTCAATCTACTTTCCAATACTTAATGGATCGGTGCCTTGTTATTCAATAGAATTCTTCAATGTCATTCATTTTGTTGGGTTGCGGAAGCCATCATAATTCCATGAGTTGTACTCATAAAGACTTTAGTTGTAGAAGACAATGTAGATGAGAAAAGTTGCGATGTACCCTTCACATTTTGCAACAGATCGCTCCTCCTTCTAGTGACTGCACTTCTCTTCATGGAGGGAACCACCAAATCCAGAACGATTATCGTAACAGAAGGCATGAGATACCTGTATTAATCATCGAAAATGAGAGGACATCGAGTTTACACACCTGGGAATAGCTGGATTACATCAGTTCGATGTTTACGGGATTACATCAGTTCGATGATTACGGGCTCTTCAAACTTCTAGTCTGATATTGCTGCTTGCCAATGTCTAGTCGAAACCACATATCGTGTATCCTTGACTCTGATTGGCTATCACGCTTGTACTCTTTGGAATTGGAAAAAATAAATAGAACTTGGCAAAGCTTCCGTTGATAGTGAATTCCAGGGCCATTTTTTTAGTAGAATATTCTCAGTAGTAACTTGACAGCTCCCCTCCTTAGTGACGGTGCTCATAAAACAAATACAATGTCCCGGTAGATTTTCCACGTAGCATCTAGTCTCCTCACGCAACAAAATTAACACAGGAAACTTTAAATTAACACAGAAAACTTTAAACTCAAACAAGCAGTCCATCAATCAATCACTCTCCTACACTATTTATGTATAAGGATCAGCACTCACATCTCCCTGGCCATCTCATGAGGGATTCATGGATTTAAGCTAGTACAGTCTCAGTCTCTGATACCAAGTTAAATTTTAGGGCATCTCACAAGGGATTTAAGCTAGTACAATCTCTGATACTAAGTTAAATATTAGGGATTTAAGCCAGTAAAGTCTCCTACATCATAATACAATACAGATATATAATACAATACATATATATAATACTTACACATATATAATGCTTATGGGATCCAACTACATTTAATCTTAATATTAAATATTGTTATTGAGATAATATCTCAACAACCTCCAATAAACCAAACCAACACTATTATTATAAGCCTTAGAATTAAGTGTGCACCCTCATGCCCACATTCAGTATGGTTGACATTTTCTTATCTCATCATCTCGACTTGAAGCTTTGTCTCAATTTTGAAGGGAAAATGGAGCCAAAATGATTGCGTCAGCATGGAGTACTTCTCCATATCTTTATATTAATGTGAAAATGAATTATTGGACAACAACCAGTTGAAATCTCTCAGAATGACACGAATCATTTCTTGATTTAATTTATGGTATTTTGCAGAGTTTCCAACTTGATTGGTAACTATTTTTTGGTGCAATGAAAAGAATGATTGATGGGTGTTCTACTCATTTAACTTGCGCAGCATGGATTCTTGAGACTCACCTTGTAGACATTAAGATGGAGTCTTGAGACTCACTTTGTAGACATTAAAAGAATGAAGCCAATTCATGGCATTAATGGAATCAATAAGGACCGATGGAAACTTATATAGTCTTTGTGAGGTCCCCTATGGAGCATGTATGCAATATCTAGTGTTCTGATCAGAATGGTCGTGTATCTTACCATATAACTTGTGCACGCGCTGTAAGAATTTTTATTGGGGTTCTGGAAGATAAAGCTAGACATGCAGGATCTACTAATGAGAATTGTGAACAAAATCTCCGTTTATTTTCCTTTTGCAAGAAGCATAGACAACTAGCATATGAATGGATTCCAAGAGATCAACAAACATCCCTAGCTGTTTGAGACTGTTCTCGTTATGTTCTCCCATCAAATTTGTCTAGTTGTGGTCGTTGTGAACCATATAATCACTCTGTATATAATAGCATGCACACATATCGGTGCTTCAAGTTTCAACTCTATTAAGTATCATTATTGTTTTCGTGAAAGTGACCATAATTTATCTAAATATTCTGCTACTGACTTTGTGTATAAATTTATCTTTATCATTTTTATATGTACAAAGATTTTGATATAAATATGTCACCAACCAAATAGCGTGCAAACCTTATGATAATAGTGGGGAAATTTATAATATACGGGGGTTCCTTCATTAGAGTTACTTGATCTCTCTTTAGTAGTTAAGTATGATCCTTAGGAGATAGATAGTTACCAATGTGGGAAATAAAGAAAGCAACGTCTCAACCCTTAACCCCTACCTTACCTTGTTTACTAACCGCCCAGGAGGAAGGTCTCCCTCTCTTTGATGAGAATTTTTAGATTCATATTCAAGTTAGTATCCCTCTTTGTCGAGTCAGGTTAGGTTCGCGATAGTTCGATAGTTTCTTCAACCCGAATATATATGTTCTTATATTAGGTTCCCACCCACCCCCTAGGCGTGCTCTGACCTGATATTGCTTCTATATGAAAATGAATAGTTAATGTATTGATTATATCTTTTCTTTTCCTCACTTTTCATTCGATTATAACATGAGAATTGAGAGAGTAATCCTTTATATGAACATGGCTTCTGCTGGACGATCCCAAACCACTAAGTTTTCAATCTAACGCACTCCTATTTTGAAACAAGTTAAAACTCTAGTTTTCACATATATAAGAATGAAACAGAAAACCTTCTTCGAAGGAAGAATGAGTTCTCTCTCACGTAGTTCGAAACGGTGTGCTTATGGTATTTAGTGTTTATCGGTAAGAATACGAAGGGAAATCTTCCCAAGCTAATATGTTTGTAATATCTTGCTGAGTTAGAAAGAAAGGTCAATTAGAGAGAGAGATCCCAGTTAACAAGATAGGTATCGGGATAATTTCTGGAAATAGGCCACCTCTTTTCCTCTACTGATAATGGATAAGGAAAGAAAGAAATAGATACAGATAACTTTCATTTTTATATGTACAAAAAATTTAATATAAAAATACATCAGTTTAAAAAAGGTATACTCATTGTTATTAAGGAATAACTTAATATATTTTCTTTAATATTTCTCCCACCTCTACTTTGAATGTTTATATTACTATAATAGATAAAATCCATTAGGTTGACTATTCCTCACTTAACTTTAAGATTAATAGATTTGTTAAAATAACATATATAGATTTATTTTTCTAATTCTTATTTTTATAGGAACAAGGATTACAATATAAATATATCATTTTTGTGTAAAAACAAGTATTTTGAATATCCTTCAATGCTATCTAGAAATAAGAGCATTCTTAGTACTTTCATTATTATTATCATTGTTATTAGATTAATCCCCATTGAGGATTAATCATGTCCGTAATTGTATAAGGACCAAATCCCCTTTTGTCGATTGGTCATCGGACAATTACAAAGTGCAGAATAAGAAGTCGGCCCCAGCAGTTATAATGAAAGGGCCAAAATTAATTAAAGGTGGGTTTAGCCACCCAAAGTGAGAGGTCAGCCCTTCCAAATGGTGGCTCTTCACAGCCAGATTGATATAAATAAGAGGCTAGCGCCTCACTTCTTACACACACTTCACTTGCTCATGATCTTATGAGGCAAGCTGCAATGGAGGAGAAGAAGGGTGGCGCATCTCTTGAGGAGGACTTTTTTTGTATTGGTTGAGTTATCTCTTGAACATTGTATAAGCTATTTATGATAAGGAAGTTTTTGCTGGGTTTTCTTCCCCTAGAGGGTTTCCCAGGAGTGTCTCTTGTGGATGTGTGTTTATCTGATCTTGTTCTTATTATGCTCTTATATTTATGAAATTCAAGGAACTATAATAATGGCATAAACATTAACATGGGATCAGAGCCAACCTGAAGAAAGCACAATCTGCAAGAGGAAAAACGTCACTGTTACCGTACCCCAAAATTAAGGTTTTGAAAAAGTGGGTGTTTTCAGCTATCTATCACCCTAGAAAGTTGCGCCCTCCCCGAAGGATCATTTTGGCACTTAGAGCGCACCTTTTCAGTGGCTAGATCTCCCAGAAAACCAGAAAACCAGAGTACCAGAAGTACCAGAAGTACCAAAGTACCAGAAAACCAGAAGCACCAGTCCAGAAATCCGCAGAGCAGATTTGAAGGGGTAAAATTTGGATTTTCAAAATTCTGAGTACACCAGCATACTCGCCTCAGCTTAGCGCATCTATCCCCTAGATCAGATTTTCAAAATTTGAAGTTTGAAAAATTAGGGTTTTCTCATAAAACCCTAAGTTGCAGTTGCAGTTGCAGTCTCAGAACCTTGCAGTACCTGTTGCAGTTGCAGTACCTGTTGCAGTTGCAGCCGTAGAACCAGTTGCAATCACTCTTGAAGTTTTTGGTAATGATTATCGTTGCTACCAGATGGAGCCACTACCTGCAAATGCTATCTGAGGTATGTACTCACATATGGTTAATGGTTAAACCCTAAAGAGTATTTGCAGGAGAAGGGATCTTTTGCCATAGATACAGAAGGATCTCAAGATCCAACACATTCAGAGGAATGATGCAACCCAGGTGTGATTATTCTAATATGCATCTATTTGTTATGAAATTATCTTGATTAGTGTTGCATGTTGAAGCTATGATCAAATCATTAGAAGGATTGAAAGTTGATCATAGAGCTTATCCTCTAACCTAATCTTTTGTCAAGATAGCATATTGTCTTAGTACAACAAACAAGTTGAAGAAAGTACTCGTCACTTGAATGAAGGAGACCTGGAAGAAAAGCAAGCACTCATTCTTGAGGACAAGGCTCCAGGTTTGATTAATCAAGATTCAAAGGTACACATGACAAGATAATGACTTTAGTTGAGATAGCAATCATCGTAAAGTATTTTATATGACTAACACCTCCTCTAGGAGAAACCTCTTGTGATAGTTTCAGATTGCCATTGAAGAATGCTTGGTCACAACACTAAGAGAGTGTTGACCCTATTTTGTATTGTATTCCTTACCTTTAATCTTTGCTAAATTATAAGTAATAAGCTCTAAAGGAGCTACCGTGATGATTGTTCGTGCTATTGCTTTATATTATCAAGAAGGATATTATTCTTTCTTGTTGTTTTGTTGACCTTGCTTCAGGTCACATGAGGAAGCTATAGCGAGGGTTGCAAAAGGCAATGTGCTAAAGAAGAAATCACAAATGAAGCAATCATCAGTGGAAAAGAAGAAGGTGGGTCACTCAGAAGCTGCCATGACCCACGCTATTGAGGAATCCATGTGAACTCTAGAAGATTAGCTCACATCAACTACAAGGCGCTACCATACATATGCAAAGCTGTCACAAGTTTACCAGAACTGAAAGGTGATCATGAAGGCGTATGCAATGGATGTGGGCAAGTGAAGAACACCAAGAACCCGTTTCCGAAGAGGGACAACAAGGCAGAAGGAGTCCTAGAACTCATTCATTCAGATGTATGTGGTCCAATGCCATCATCCTCCATTAATGGGTATGTATACTATTCATTAATGATTATTCTCATAAAATACCTGGATATATTTGAAGTGTTCAACAAGATCAAGGAATTGAAAGCCTTGATAAGAGAACCCTTATGTAAGGAAGATTAAGATACTCAGGTCAGACAATGGAGGAGATTATACCTCAAAAGAATTCGTGAATATCTGCAAAGATGTTGGGATCAAGATCACCAAAAGAACAGTGTAGTTGAACGGAAGAACAAAATGATTATGGAAGATGTGAAGACCATGATTCACGATCAAGATCTTCCTATGCGCTTATGGGCAGAAGAATCTATGGCAGCTGTTTATGTGCAGAATAGACTATCCCATAGTGCACTTGGGTTTAAGACCCCACAAGAAATGTTCACCGGAAAGAAGCCAGACGTAAGCCATCTCAAAATATTTGGCTGTCGAGTGTTTGTTCATATACCGAAAGAGAAAAGAAACAAACTGGAGCCCTCCGGAAAGAAGGGAATATTTGTGGGATACTGTGAGGTATCCAAGGCCTTCAGAATCTACATACCTGGTCACCGCCCTATTGAGATCAGTAGGGACGTGACCTTTGATGAAGAAGTTGCACTTAAGAAATCGAGAATATGTCAGCTTGAAGAGGTATGTGAAGAGGAACCTGTAAATCCCAGGATGACAGAATCCATGAGGGAAGTTCCGAGAGCTGCAGAACCTGTAAGGGAAGTCGTAGCTTCCCCTAATGAGGAGACTCTCAAAAGATCATGATATAACAGAAGCTCAAGAACCTCCTCAGATGACCTTCTCGCATAAAAGAAATCCTTCTTGGGCAAGAGAGCTTATTCAAGATGGAGAGAAGTATGGTGTTCCAGAAGGAACCATGAGACAGGTGAATAAACCAAAGCCATTCTCGAGTTACACGGCTTTGATGTGCAATCTACTTGATGAAGAACCTACGTGTTTTGAAGAGGCCGTCGAGAAGAAGGAATGGGCAGATGTCATGACAGAGGAATACCGATCCATAATGAAGAACGAAGTAAGGGAAATAGTTCCCAGATCGAAGGATAAAGATGGGGTATCCTACAGATGGCTCTTCAAAATAAAAACATGTTGTTGATGGAAGTATTGAGAAATATAAAGCAATATTTTTTGCTCGTGGCTTTTCCCGGAAGGAAGCCATTGACTATGAAGAGACATTCGCTCCTGTGGCCAGATACACTTCGATCACAACCATTATAGCTCTTGCTGCTAAGATGAAATGGAAGCTGCACCACATGGATGTGAAGACAACTTTCCTAAATGGTATTATCAGGAAGTGTATATAAAGCAACCCCAAGGATTTGAGGTTGAAGACAAGAAGTCTCATGTCTGTCGATTGAAGAAAGCCTTATACGGATTGAGGCAAGCTCCGAGAGCTTGGTATGGCCGTATAGACAGTTTCTTGACGAACTTGGGCTTTACCAAGAGTAAAGCAAATTCAAATCTCTACTTCAATATCATGAAGAATGAACCAGTAATACTATTACTGTATGTGGATGACTTATTCTTGACTGGAGAAGAAAATCTCATCGCCGAATGTAAACAGAGACTTGCCGCTGAATTTGAAATGAAAGACCTTGGCCTAATGCATTACTTCTTAGGTATCGAGGTATGGCAGAGTCCAGAAAGAATCTTCCTTAACCAGGGGAAGTACACGGTCGAAATCTTGAAGAGATTCAACATGCTCGAATGCAAGTCCATGAATACACCCATGGAAGCAAAGTTGAAGCTGTTGGTTGATACTTCATCAGATTTGATAGATGCCACTCTGTACAGACAAATTATTGGATCACTGATGTATCTGACGAACACGAGACCAGACATTTGTTTTACAGTGAACACCTTGAGTCAGTTTCTGGTGGAGCCCAGACGTGTTCATTTAGTGGCTGCAAAACATGTGATGAGGTACCTTAAGGGTACAATGGATTATGGTCTTAGTTATGATGGAGATCATGACTTCACTCTGATTGGATATACTGATGCAGAT
>ML785093.1:766142-780852 GCA_009831015.1 Picea engelmannii | reverse complement strand
CACCGATGATTCCTCGCTTCTGACCTCGTTGTTAGACGTAAAGAGAGATGTTGATGTTCCTTGCTTCTGACCTCGTTGTTAGACGCAAAACAAGATGAGTCATGCTTCTGACCTAGTTGTTAGATGTAAAGCATGATGTTGTGATTCCTCGCTTCTAACCTAGTTGTTAGACGTAAAGCGAGATGATGATATTACTTGCTTCTGACATAGTTGTTAGACGTAAAGCAAGATGTGACTCACACTGAGCTGTGATGTTAAGCTAGTGTAGTACTATGATGTGACAGCCTAGTGCTGTGATGAGGTATCATTTATACTGATACATGTTTGATGTAGATGATGATAGCATTCTTTTGAGAATGATGATGTTGTTGATGAAGAAAACTTACGATGACTTGTAAATGTGCAAGACAATTGTTCAAGATGATATTGACGATACTTTCCTCGAGATGCCACCGATGATGCAGACCTCTCTCACCTGATGCTGATGAAGAATACCCTTCTTGTTAAGGGGGAGTGTTGAAATAATGTAACTGCGAAGAGCATTCTTATTACTTTGTTATTGGATTAAATCCCCATTGTGGATTAATCATTATTATTATTTTGTTATTGGATTAAATCCCCATTGTGGATTTATCAGGTCATTATTATTATTGTTATTAGATTAATCCCCATTGAGGATTAATCATGTCGGTAATTGTATAAGGACCAGATCCCCTTTTGCGGATTGGTCATCAGACAATTACAAAGTGTAGAATAAGAAGTCGGCCCCAACAGTTATAATGAAAGGGCCATAATTAATTAAAGGTGGGTTTACCCACCCAAAGTGAGAGGTCGGCCCTCCCAGATGGTGACTCTTCACACGTGCTAGATTGATATAAATAAGAGGCTAGCACCTCACTTCTTACACACACTTCACTTTATCATGATCTTATGAGGCAAGCTGCAATTCCAAGTTGGAGAGAGGAGAAGAAGGGTGGCGCATCTCTTGAGGAGGACTTTTTCTATATTGGTTGAGTTATCTCTTGAACATTGTATAAGCTATTTATGATAAGGAAATTTTTGCTGGGTTTTCTTCCCCTAGAGGGTTTCCCAGGATAAATGTTGTGTCTCTTGTGGATGTGTGTTTCTCAGTGATCTTGTTCTTATTATGCTCTTATCTTTATGAAATGCAAAGAACTATAATAATGGCATAAACATTAACATTTCTTACTTCGACTCTAATCTTAATAGCTCTCTTAAAATAAGATATATAAATTTATATCTCTAATTCCACTCCTTATACTATCAAAAATATTGATATAAATATATCAATTGTTGTCCAAAAGAAATTTGTTGAAAGCTATTGAACATTAGTACTAGAATAGAAAAACTCCATTCTATTCACTCTGTATTCTGTTGAATTTTGGTACTTAAACTTTACCTAAACTTAATATTTATTTTAAACAAATATGTTTGATTCGATATATGGGTTGGGTTGGGCCCTCTTAAACAACCCAAACATCTTTCTAATTATGTTAGGAAGTTAACAACCCTCTTCCCTTGAATTTAAGCCCAACCTTTCCATAGTGGGCTTATAATTGAGGAAGTATTTAGATGTCAACATCAATTGCTCTAATATTATAAGGAGAGATCGAATACAACAACAAAACAGAGGGATAGTAGCATTAATTCCTACCCATACCTAGAAGGATGGTTACTCAATAAGCGATGTAAGGTTACAAATGCTAATAGAGATGGATATAGAGGAATAGAACCAACAAAGAATAGGAATAGAAAAGAAGGAATACTACTAACAACAAGAAGAGGGATAGAAAAATAAGAGGAAGGGATACTAGCTCTATTGTAATGTAACCTCAAATTTATCATAAAAAAAAATTATGATATAATTCAACTTTGTTTAAGCCTGAAATTTAAGAGAAGGTAAGATTCAATTTGATCCATAAAGACATGATTACACCAGTCTAGTTTAATTCGAACAGAAAATTGTCAACGTAATAAGTTCTACACATTTAATTATGCTTGTGATTGGAAGTCTCGATCTTCATGACAGAACAATAGGTAACTTGATTGTTTGCTATGTGCGCATGTAAAGGCAATATAATCATTTTTACTGTAGGAAATTCACTTTAACTTTCTATTAACATCTGTAATTATTTCCACCTACAAGTAAGTATATACCCATACTTTCTCCATATAATAATGGAAAGGTTTACATTAACGCAATTAGATATAATCACTCAAGAGATATCTGCCATCAATCAGAACATAGCCATTCAAAATAGAGAGGGGTATATCAACATATTTGAATCCAATCCCCGGGAAGACAAAGGGAACAACCACGTTCCTCCCAACCGTAGAACAGGGCAGCCAAAGTCACTTGCCCGATTCACCCTCTAGCCTAACCATGAATCGATGAGGGAGAACTTGGAAAATCCTCCTCAGCAATGTCCTTCCATTCCAATAGTTATCCTCTTCCCTCACACTTACTCAACAATGCTCATAACAGCAAGGCAAATCTGTTTCAGCAAACTCCTCTTTCCTCACACTCAATTCTGTAGTGTTCATAACAACAAGAGAGCTCAAAAATATTTTTCCACAGCATACTTGGCAGCATCTTGCCTCCTCACATATGTTATTTATCAAGTTTACCCAGGTCTTTTTCCCTCCTTTCGGGATTTTGCATCTTTTTTAATCCCTGATTCTCAAGGGCTGCCAGTGGCCAAATCTCTAATTTTCCACTTGTAATAATCATCCTAGAGGAAGTTCCAACTTGTTCCCCACTCATGGAGTCATGGTCAGCTGATTTTTTTAACATGGATGTTCCATTTGTCCTCCTGTAGTTAATATAAATTTTTTGTTGTGATACAAGTGTCATAGTCAAATAGTTAGTTGAGTCCAAACAGATCTCTGCCAAACAGTCACAATAATTAAATACCATTATTAAATTTGAAATTCGGAATTCCCATAAATGGCAAAAATTTTCGAGATTCGAATTTGCCAAAAACAGAAATAAATTTCCAGCACACAAAAAATAAAAATGTTTTATTTTTGGGGGATGTCACATCCTTTCCTCCTTCAGTAAAACACTATCCTCACTGTCCATTCCTCTATTGGAGTAGAATTGGATGAGATTTCTGCCAATCTCCCTCCAATTCCCAAGTGGACTCCTCAAGACTAAAGGGCTTCCATTGCACCTTTACCTGAGCGACGACTCTGTTCTGATGTGATATTTCTCTTTGGTCCAGAATGCGTAGGGATTCCACCTGGAACTCGCCTTCGGGTTCCACCTACACCAAGTTCCAATAAATCATATGAGTAGGGTCATGAATATACTTTTTCAACAAAGAAACATGAAATACATTATGAATTCTTAGATTAGCTGGAAGTGTAAGATGATATGCTACAGGTCCAATTCGAGCTAGTATATCGAAGGGCCCACAAAACCTGGGTGAAATCTTGGCACAGTTCCCCAACTTCAACAAGCTTTTTCAGTCTTTGACCTTCAAATAAACATGGTCTCCCACTTGAATTTCCAAGTGTCCTCTTTTATGATCTGCATAGCTCTTTTGTCTGTCATGTGCTTCTTTCAAGTTCTGTTGTACCCTTTTTACCATGCTCTCCATTTCTTGGAGTATCTCTGGTCCAACCATGAGTCTGTCAACCGAGTTATCCTAGCTAATTGGAGTTGTACACTTTTTGCTGTACAATATTTCGAAAGGGCTCAACTTAGCCGAAGTTTGGTACCCATTGTTATATGCAAATTCTACCAAGTGTGGGTAGTCTTCCCACTTGTTTGATTTTGTTCTTACATACATGCGGATCATATCCTCTATGATTTGGTTTATCCTTTTGGTTTGTCCATTCATTTGTGGATGATAACTCGTACTGAAATTCAAATTAGTATTTGGCCCTGCAAACAATTCCTTCCAAAAAGCAGATGTGAATTTTACGTCTCTATCTGAAATCACCATTTTGGGAATACCATGCAGTCTAAAAATTTCTTTTATGAATATTTCAGCAATGTTAATAGCTTTAAAAGTAGACTTTATAGGAATAAATTGTGCAGACTTACTGAGTTTATCGATTACAACCATGATAGAATCATTATGTTTTTGATTTTTAGGCAAACCTATTATAAAGTCCAGTGATATGGTCTCCCATTTCCATTCTGGTACTAGTAATGGTTGTAATAGGTCGACTGGATGTTGTTGTTCGGCCTTAACCTGCTAACAATCTTGGCACCTAGCCAAATATCCTGTTGTTTTGCCCTTCATATTAGGCCAGTAAAACAGTTTTCTGAGTGTGTTATTGTTTTTTTGTAGCCTGGATGGCCAGAATACGGTTTGTTATGCACTTCATCTAAAATAGTTAATTTTAGCTCTATTGAATCTAATATGTAAAGTTTGTTTTTAAATCTTAATAGTCCCTCCTTGTCGATACTTATATCTGGTTCATCTGATTTTGTGGTACTGTTTTGTAATTCTTCCATCATCTTAGTGTAATTTATGTTGTTAATACCTTCCATTTTTATTCTTTGTTCCAGATCACTTTCTTCCCTACTAATATTTATCTTAAATAACCCATGGATTCTACGGCTTAAAGCATCTGCTACTTTATTTTCCTTACCCTTGATATGTCTGACCTCAAAGTCAAATTCTCTTAAGAAGGATAGCCACCTTGCTTGTCTTGCATTAAGGTCTGGTTGGTTAAATGGATATTTCACTCTGCTATTATCCGTCAATAGTAAAAATTTTCTACCTATTATATAGTGTCGCCACATTTTTAAGGCATGTATTACTGCTGCCAATTCTAAGTCATGAGTGACATAGTTTCTCTTGTGTTCCTTTAATTTCTGGGACTCATAACAGATCATGTGCCCTTCCTGAGTTAGAACACCACCTAGTCCCTCTTTACTTGCATCAACACATACTGTGAATTCTTTATCTGGGTCTGCTACCTTCAAAATCGGTGCCAATGTCAATAATTCTTTTAGCTTGTTAAAACTATCTTAACACTTTTGCGACCAGTTAAACTTGGTCCCTTTCTTTTGTAATGTCGTGATAGGGTAGGCTATCTTGGAGAACCCTTCTATAAATCTGCGATATTATCCGGTGATGCCCATGAATGACTGGATATCTGCCACATCCTTAGGTACTGACCATTCCATAATGGATTTTATCTTTTCCAGGTCTACGACAATGCCTTATGAGGAAATGACATGTCCTAATTATTGTATTTATTTTTGATAAAAGTCACATTTGTCAAACTTTGTGTATAACTTATGTTTCCTTAGTGTTTGCAGAACTATTCTTAGTTGTTCATCATTTTCCTCCATCGTTTTAGAATAGACTAGAATATCGTCGATAAATACTACTACAAACTTGTCTAAGTACTGGCTGAAAATGTTGTTCATCAAGCACATAAATGTGTCTGGTGCATTAGTGAGTCTGAAAGGTATGACTACAACTCATAGTGTTTGTATCTGGTACAAAAGGTTGTTTTTTTTATATCCTGGTCCTTTATCCTAACTTGATGATAGTTGGATCGTAAATCCAATTTTGAGAAGATCTTGGCCCCACCAACTTGATAGAACAGATCATTTATCTTGAGTAAGGAGTATTTGTTCTTAATGGTCACTTTTTTCAGTTGTCTATAATGGATACATAGTCTTAGAGTACTGTCTTTCTTTTTCACAAAGAGGACTGGTGCTCCCCATGGCGAGACACTTGGTTTGATATACTCTTTGTCCAACAATTCTTGTAACTGTATTTTTAATTCTGTCAATTCTGGTAGGCTCATTTGGTAGGGTGCTTTTGAGATGGGGGCTGATCCAGGTAGTAAGTCTATGGAGAAATCTATTTCTCTCCTAGGAGGCAATTCTGGTATCTCATCAACAAACATGTCTCTGAATTCATGTAGGATAGCAAAGTCTTCTAACTTTGGCTTATCTTCTTTTTCTAATAGATTCGTTACTTGAATGGTGTAAACTTGACATCCCTTTCTAATACATTTCTTGAATTGCATTGTTGAAACTTGTCTGACTGACACAGGTTTTGGTATGCCTTGGGCTGTTCTAATAGTGCCAAAATTATCTTTGTAGCTAAGTATCTTTGTATAACAGTCTAGTGTTTCTTTGTGTTGTTCCAACCAATCTATCCCGATAATCATATCATAAGATCGTAGTGGTAGGATGTTCAGATTGGTCCTTATCTTTTGACCATCTAAGCTGAACTCAAGATCAGAAATAAAGTTAACTATTTTTCTTTTAGCACATGTTGCTAGTTGTACAAGCCAATATTTTTCGTTCTTTTGTTTCTTAAGTTTATTCAACTCTACTACATCGGGAGTAATATAACTTAATGTAGCTCCAGGGTCAATTAAAATAGAGATTCGAGGGTCATGGATTTTATCTTTGATTTCTACGACCAAAGCCTAGTGGTCAGCTTGCCGGCCATCTATGGATGCATTTATCCGATGCAGACTTCTGCCGATGTCACCCACTATCGAGGCTTTCTGCAAATTTTGGATAGCAATGTTGTTTGCTGCAATTAAACATGGACAATTCCTCCTTAGATGAGGCTCTCCACACTCCCAACACTTTATGGCTTGTGGGAGTTGTTCTGAAACTTTTTCGTTCCCAGGTTTACCGTTTTACCACTACCTTGCGTATTCGAATGATTGGAGTGAAAATCCTTCCTTGGAAATTTTTTTGCTGCATTCTGATAAGGAGTTGGTTGGTATCCCTTCTTCTGTTGGTGCATTCCATCTTGCTTCTTATCCTTCCAGGTCTTGGGAAACTCTACCCACTGTTTATACTGGCCATAGCACATTCGTGCCTTCCTAAATGTCTCACTCAAGGATTTGGGGCTATCAAACTCAATTCTTTCCCGGTAAGCCTGTGGTAAACAACTTAAGAATCACTGGATTTTTACCTTGTCCTATCGGATGTATGGTACAAATCTTAGTAGTTCCAGAAACTTATTTATAAGGTCCTCCATTGTCATTTGTCTGAGTTGTAACTCATAAATTTCTTTCATCTTCCTTTCATAATAGCTTTCAGAAAGGTATTGTTTCTTAAAATACTTTTTAAAGTTCGACCATTCCAATTGTTTCTCCTTTAGGCCCTTGGCCAATTCCAGGACCTGCCACCAAATGTTGGCCTTCCCCTTCAGATTGTAGATGGCCATTCTGACCTTCATGTTGCTGGAATAGTTATAGATTTTGAAGTATTTTTGGATGGCCAACAACCATGCCCCGACTTCTTCTCCCGTCCTGGATTCTCCATCAAAATTAGTTGGTTTAATCTTTTTAAATTCTCCTTCCAAGTGGTCTGTTTGTTTTCTTCTTTTGTCTGGTATGGTTTTGTCTTCAACTGAAGGTGTCCCTTCAGATGAACTGTCTCCTTTTTCTGTTTTCGCACAAGAATTCTTGGAGGCCCTTTTGCTGACCTCTTCCTCAGGGTTGTCATCTTTTGGGATTTTCTTGGTTATTATACTATGAAGCAGGACTTTATTTATCTCTTGTTTTTAATGTTGTGTCTTCTTCAATTTTTCATTGTTGGCCTTGAAAACCTATAGTTCAATGACAAGGTTCGTCATTATTTCCAACATATCCGTGCATGAGCTTCCATCATTGTTTTGTATTGGATCTCTAGGAGGTCCTTGCTGCGGATTCTCTTCCATCCTGATTTTTGCACCTTCTTGAGCTACCATTTTTCAACACAAAACATAAAAGGCTTTCTATTTCTAACCGCAAGATTTATTAGTTTTTCATAAATCAGAATATATACTAAGCAATTAATGTGGCCCTGTTCAGGCCCAGTGTTGTAACTTTTTCTCTGGTACCATATGTAATGTACCTCAAATTTATCATAATTTTTTTTTTTATGACATAATTCAACTTCGTTTAAGCCTAGAATTTAAGAGAAGGTAAGATTCATTTCGATCCTTAAAGACATCATTACACCAATCTAGTTTACTTCAAATAGAAAATTGTCAAAGTAATTAGTTCTACACATTTAATTATGATTTTGATTGCAAGTCTGGATCTTCATGACTGCTAGAATAGTAGGTAACTTGATTGTTTGCTATGTGCACATGTAAAGGTGATATTATCATTTTTACTATAGGAAATTCGCTTTAACTCTCTATTAACATCTATACTTATTTCCACCAACAAGCAAGTATATACCCAAATCTTTCTCAGTATAATAATTTAGGTGCTTGTCATGCCCCGTACATAATGACTTGTAATATGAACTATTATTATTATACTTCTATCACGGATGAAGATACTCCAACGTTCTCTACCAGTCCATACAGTACAGTATTTGAGTTGTTCCTATAACGATAATTCCTACTATGTTCCTACATCTTTTTAAAGAAACAAAGGTCAATCGGGTTTCGGTGATCACAAGTGCCGAACAAAACAAAGGACCCCACTGTTTGCTGAAATCTAAAATATAGAAAGACTGTGGGCCATCACTTCGGGGTTTCGAGGTTTGGGTTTTTGCGAGTACAAAAGCCAAACATCAACACACACAACAACTCCCTAAATTGCAAAAGGTGACCAGTACTTCGGGATTTCGGAGTTCGGTATTTCGTGAGTACAGGTGCCCAAAAAACACACAACAACTTCCGAAAATGCGAAAAGGGAAAGGTAGGACACGTATTTCAGGGTTTCGGGGTTCGAAACTTCGTGAGTTCTGGTGTCCAAAAATCAACATAAACAAACTTCCGAAAATGTGCAAAAGGAAAGATGGGTCCTGCATTTTGGGATTTCGAGGTTCAGAACTTCGCGAGTTCTGGTGTCCAAACATAAAAAAAAAAAAAATCGAAAATGAGAAAAAGGAAAGGAGGGTCCTGCATTTCGAGATTTTGGGGTTCAGAACTTCGTGAGTTCCGGTGTCCAAACATCAACATGAACAAACTTCTAAAATGCGAAAGGAAGAAAAAGTGAGACCCGTATTTCGGGATTTTAGTGTTCGGAACTTCACGAGTTCCAGTGTCCAAATATCAACATAAACAAACTTTCGAAAATGTGAAAAAGAAAGGAACTAACATTTCGGGATTTCGGGACTCGAGGTTTCGGGGTTTCAAATGCCAAACAACAACATACAACAACTCTCGAATTATGAAAGGTGAGAGGGTGTGGGACTAACACTTTGGGATTTCAGGATTTGGGGTTTCACGGGTTGGAAAATGAAGGGAACTTCATATAAATGTAACCAGCAAGTCCCGAATGCCGAAATTCACATTATTTTCATAATTCTAAGATTTTTTCCTTGTACTGGTATTCTTACTTTTGGTCTATGAAACAGTAGGTGTAGAAGGATTCAACATCCGTTTACTTATCAGAATTCCAAAAAAATCTAACTTCTGAGTTTTATATGCATATAATCTATAAAACAGTACAAGAGGGTAACAGGTTTTGTAAAAGGAAACTCCTATTATGTTTACTTAGAGCATCTTTAAACGATGCATTAAATGTCAACAGTACTAGATCTACGCATCTATGTAAATACATGAATAAAAATATCATTCCATCAGAGTTTGGAAATTATAATTGATAATTTGGGGGATCTGATTTTGGTTTCCGGGGGTTCCTAGAATTCTTTAACTTTTTGAATTTTGTACATCTAGTATTTTGACTTCAGATTAAGCCTAACCCGTAGATGGACCAACTTTCTTAAACTCAACTCCTATAAAAATATTTTTTCTTAACACTTTTGGATTTTAGGAGGGACCACTCTAGAATTTAGACTGTGATTGTACATTTAATACCACGATAAATGTCATCCATTGAAAGAATTATTTTCAAATTTAGAAACAATTAGATGCATAATATCAGTTACACACAAAACATCCAAGAAAAGAGAGGGAAAGGTTTACATTAACACAATTAGATATAATCACTCAACAGATACCTGCCATCAATCAAAACATAGCCATTCAAAATAGAGAGGGGTAGATCAACATATCTGAATCCAATCCGCAGGAAGACAAGGGGACCAACCGCGTTCCTCCCAATTGTAGAACAGGGCAGCCAAAGTCACTTTCCCGATTCACCCCCTTGCTTGACCATGAATCCATGAGGGCAAACTTGGAAACTCCTCCTCAGCAATGTCCTTCCATTACAACAATTATCCTCTTTCCTCACACTTACTCAACAATGCTCATAACAGCAAGGCGAATCTATTTCAGCAGGCTCCTCTTGCCTCACACTCAATTCCATAGTGTTCATAATAACAAGAGAACTCAAAAATATTTTTCCCGAGCATACTTGGCAGCATCCTGCCTCCTCACATATGTTATTTATCAATTTTTCCTAGGTCTTTTTCCCTCCTTTGGGGATTTTCGCAGATTTATTAATCCCTGATTCTTAGGGGCTTCCAATGGCCAAATATCTGATTTTCCACTTGTAATAATCATCCCAGAGGCAGTTCCAACTTGTTCCCCACTCATAGAGTCATAGTCAGCTGATTTTTTTAACATGGTTGTTCCATTTGTCCTCCTGCAGTTAATATAAATATCTTGTTGTGATGAAAGTGTCATAGTCAAATATTTATTTGAGTCCAAACAAATCTCTTCCCAACAGTCACAATAATTAAATACAATTATTAAACTTGAAATTTTAAATTGCCATAAATGGCAAAAATTTTCCACATTCGAATTTGCCAAAAACGGAAATAAATTTCTAGCACACAAAAAATAAAAATATTTTATTTTGGGGGGATGTAACATCTATTAAATAAATACCTACCTTATAATATTAGAGCTTACTCTTATTGTTTCATTAAAGGCCAGTAAAGAAAAAACGACAGTTAGGCAGGCCAGTGAAGATGAGAAATGTAACTTCTCGTCTTGTAAATAAGGTTTTCTTGTTGGGGGAAGGAAGGTAGGTGTAAAATATATTCTCTTGGGTGTAGTAATTTCAAGGAGGTGGGTGGAATAACTAAGGTTGGGTGGGAGGAGGCAATTCTAGAACAAGATTTTGCTAAAGAAAGCCAACGGTAAATATCTCTCGTTCTTAAATATCTTGTCTATCCTTCGTTATCGGGTTATACCTTATCTATGGAACTATATATAAATATCTCAATATTTAGAAATATATATATAGGGAGAGGTAGTGTTGGCATGCCTGTCAAAAAAAAATAATGCACTCATGCTACCAACAAGGATTGTAGAGCTATAATGTCATTGCATGTTTTAGAATTGTTTTTCTTATTACGATATGCAGATTGATCTCAACCATCATAGTATAGCTTTACTCTTAATAAATTGTCATCATAACGAACATTGAGACACATTAATAGCATTAAATATGTTGAAAAATGGGAGTTTGGGATGTTGAGAGAGTTGTTCAAGACTAGGGAGTTCTATGATCTAAATAAGGGCATGTCTTAAAATTATTTATGTAAACAATGGTAGTGGAAATAGGAGTGTTGAGCCCACACCATCATTTCTATTGAGCTTTAGGAGTGTATTAAATAGTATTTCTCTATTTAGAAGGCATGATCTTACAATTTATCCAAAATAGATCGAAAAAAATGAATGTTTATAAGACTCAATATCTGCAAGTCTAATTAGGTAATTAATGAAGGTTAGATAAACTATTCAAGACAATATAAATGTAACAGTAAATGAGAGAAGAGGAGAGAATAAAAAGAAAAATAAATGAATAATAATCATAATAACAATAGTAGAGAATAACTAATAATTTGGAAAATAAAGGACATGCCTATTGGCCTTCTCATTACCCCATGTTTCCATACTTATTTTTGTACTTTCACTCTAAAGGGGTATTTTTGCGAAGGATGTGAGTATGCACAAAGTTTCATGAATGGCTATAGCATTTTAATTGGACCTTTACCTTCCTTATGGATTTGTTTTTGAGCACCATGACCTTCATCTATATTATATGCATTGGCTCTACATGGAAGTATCCTTCTAGCGCCACCTAAATCAAAGTCCAATCAATGACATGATTAGGATCATACTCATACCTTTTCAACAAAGATACATGAAATTCATTATGAACATTCATGGAAGTAGACAATGCAATAATGTATTCAAATATCCATATTCAGTCCCTATTAGATATTATATGTTATGGATTAGGGTTTTTAGAAGTTAATGGGTTAGGGTTTATAGGGATTATTGGTTATAAGTGATAAGGTTTATGATTTAGTATTTAGAGTGTTGGGGGTTATGGGGTCAGATATGTTAATGCTTCATTGTGATAGGTGCTAGGGATTAGTAGTTAGGGTTTATAGGGGTAGGGGTTAGTGGTATTTCATGTTGAGGGCTATGTGTGTTAGGATTAAATACTAGGGGTTATAATATTTTGTTGTTAGTAATGTGGATTATGAATATGAGGCTGAAGGGACATAGGTTATATGTGTTAGGAGTGTTAGGTGATGAAAATTATAAGGTGTAAGCATTGTAATGGTTAGAATTTATAGGTTTCAATGGATACAAGTTATACATGTTAGGGGTTAAGGGCAATGAATTATACCTATTATAGGTTAGGAGTTATAATAATTACAAGGGAGAATTATTAGGGATTAGAGTGTATATTATTTAGTGGTTATAAGAGTGTTATGGGATAGTGTTTAGAGTAGACAAGGATTATAAGGATTACATGACATAAATACTATAGTGATTCATAGATTAGTTTTAGTGGTTATAAGGATTAGTTACCCATTTTTATAGTTAGGAGTTAGGGGTGGAGGGGTAATAAGGTTTCTTTGGGATAGTAGTTAGTGGTTATAAAACATAGGTCATACATGTGATAAATGTTGGAGGGGTTATGGTTAGTTGTCACAAGGGTGTATGTTTATATGTGTATGGGTAAAGAGTTACGAGGATTAGAGAATAGGGGTTAAAAATGTTATTTGTGTAGTGTAAAAAGGGTTAAATACTATAAAGGGTTAGTATTTATAGGGATTATAGTCATTAAGGTTTAACTCTTATAGGGAACTTTATAAATGTTAGTAATTATAGAGGCTACATAAGTTTTATACTTGTTACGAGTTATAGAGATCAAGGTATAAAGGGGTTATAAGTTAGGTGTTATTAAAGTTCATGTTTATAAAGGTAATAGGGATTATGCATTAGAATGTTGGGTTTATGGATTATATTCATTAAATGTTAGTGGTTATTAATATTACACGTTTGAATTGTAGGTCATAAAATTTTTTAGTTATATGTTTTCTAGGAATTTAGTTTTATAAGCGTTGTGGTTTTGGAAGTGAGAATAGGTAAGGGTGGGGGTGACTGAGTTGATTGGGTTAAGAGCTTAAGGGTCATAATTATTTATATCACTAGCAACTAGGGGTTTTCGGTTAGGTTTTATTTTTCCTAATTCATAAGTTTTAGGTGTTTATGTTGTAGTGGTTATAGGGGTTTTCAATTGTTATGGTTCTTCTATTTTCCTTATTTACAGAGAATTAGTGTTACTAGTGTTATTTTACTTCATTACCATTAACATATTTATCATGTACTGAGTAGTATCAACATAAACAAGAGACAGAAAAGAAAACAAGGGATTTTTCATGGGAAAACCCCATGTAACATCCCCAAAAATAAATTATTTTTATGTCTGAAATTGCTTAGAAACTTATTTCTATTTTTGGTAAATTTGAAATTGGAAAATTATTGCCATTTATGGAAATTCCAAATTTCGAATTTAGTTAATTGTAATTGATGATTATGACTATTTGGCAGAGATCTAATTTGACCCAACTAACTATTTGACTATGACACTTGTATGAAACAAAATATTTTATATTTATTATTGATGGACAAATGGAACAACCAGGTTAAAATCAACTGACCATTACTCCATGAGAGGGGAACATCTTGGAACTACCTTAGGGTTGAATGTGACAAGTGGAAAATCAAGAATTTGGCCATTCACAACCCGTGAAAATCAGGGATTTGGAAAGATGCAAAAATTCCCAAGGGGAAAAAGATCCAGGCACAATTGTTTTTGATATATAGCATATGGGAGGAGGCAGGAACCTGCCTAGTATGATGGGGAATTAATTATCTCTTTCTGTTACAAACACTTCTTTCTGAGTGTGAGGCAAGGAGAAGTTACTCAAATTGAAGGACTATTGTTGAGGAGGAGTTCTGAGTTCTCCCTCATGGATTCATGGCCAGGCTAGGGGGTGAACGGGACAAGTAAAGTGGTTGTTTCGTTCTAAGGTTGGGAGGAACTTGGTTGTTCCATTTTTTGTTCAACAATTGTTCAGATATGTCTATCCACTACTTATTTGTTCAATTGTTATTTGAATTATTGGCCGATAGATTTGCATCTGTATAAATTGTTCTGTTTTATTAAGTTCTGATGGAATGAAATGAAATGTGGGATAAACCCTTATAGTTTAACTGTAGTTATTGAGAAAATCGTTCTATGTATATGGGCTTGAAGGAAATCAAATTATGTAAATGTATTAGGAAATATATATGTGTTAAATAAAATACTATTTCATTATACTTTGCTAGAATTCGCTACTAGAGCGGTGAAACTTATACATCTCGTTATTTCATTTTGCGAGTGAACTTTTGTTAAGCCCTAATATTGGCTCATTACCACTTAATTGGGGCATATTAGATTAGTAATGTTATTTTATTTATGTCGGCTTTAGGCCATTAGTTGTGATTTATATTAGTAATGTTATTTTATTTATGTCGGCTTTAGGCCA
>ML785093.1:752223-762482 GCA_009831015.1 Picea engelmannii | reverse complement strand
AAGGCCATGATGGACTGGTCGATTCCCAAAACATTAAAAAATCTTAGAGGATTTTTGGGTTTGACAGGTTACTACCGCAAGTTTGTTCGGAACTATGGAAGAATAGCAGCACCTTTAACGGCACTAACTAAGAATAGCAGCACCTTTAACAGCACTAACTAACCATAAACAAAAAATTGATGAGACATTTATCTCCAATTTGATCCTTACACAATTATAAAAAACAAAGTCTTTATTAAAGTTATAATTATCTTGTCCTAACTTATACTTGGCGCACCGCAAGGTGCCCTCTACAATCATGTCTAAGCTACAGGATGCAAGGATTATATGACGAGTCCTCCAAGGTTTTAGTGGTTTTCCCCCTTTTGATTCTAATCCCCACTTAGACATAATTTCCCATTCCTCGAGACTAGCCTTAAGACCTATAGCCTACTCCCTCTCCCTACACAAAGGAACTTTTAGGATTACACGCAAAACTTAGATGCAAGGGCAATTTGAAAGTGCATAAAGGATTTGCCATATAATATATATATATATATATATATATATATATTGTTAGAATTAGGGTAAAACTGCAAAGCAATAGTATCTTTTTTAGTTCAGTGATCAAAACAACTAGATCTATCAATCAACAGAGTTAGAACACTTAGAATTGAGATCTAAGAGAGACAACAATATACTTAGTGAGATCAGAAATATAAAAATCAGATCTAATAAGAAAGAACTTTGTTGATGTAACAATGAACAGATTTGTATAAGACCAATTTGTACACTAGATCTAAACTCAAGATGATACAATAAAACAGTCTGGTCAATCCACAAAGATCTAGTGACTAGTCTGATCAATCCTCAATAGAACAATTATGTAGGCAATTGTAAATTCAAAGTATTGATTCAGATCTAAGTATTTGATACTTAATGAAAACTAGATCAAAGCAGTACTGAAGAAAAATCATGTCAGATCTAAAAGAGATGAGGAGGCAACTTACCTGGTACAACAACCTTACCTTTGAAGAAGAACAATAACCATAGGAGATGAATAACCATTTGTGTATGCTCAGACAAAGGTTAAGTTCATAGATCTTTCATGGATCTCTTTCCAATGTATGAAGGAATTTTCTTGCCACAAAATTGAACTAGAAACCCTCACAGGAACAAACCCTCAATCGATATCAAAGGATTTCTGCAGGAGATAGGAGGCAGTACTCTAGGGTTTCAACACAGCAAGGAGGATGACTTACACATCACACAGCAGAGATTGAAGGCCGCTGTCATAGAACTCCAAATAACAAACAAAAGGGTTGCAGCCCCAATCTTGTCCCACAATACAGTGTAAAGGATAACACCCTATCCATACAAGACAAAAAGGAGGGCCACACCCTAGGGACCTCACACAATAGAGCAGAATAGGGGTCATTCCCTTAAAACTTAACCACACTGAAATAGTAGATAAGGTGATGCACCTTACAGCCATGTCAAACAACAGGAAGGGGCCACACCATACACTAAACCAACCCTGCAACAGAGGAAAGACATGCTGCTGCTATAAGGACTTCATCAACAAAAGAGGCCGCAACTTTTCACACTCTGCAATAGACTTAAAGAAGGCCGCAACTACAAGGGACATCACCAACAAAGGGAGGTCGTAGCCTTACAAACCTTGCAATAGAATTAATGGGAAGCTGCACCAAAATATCCTCCAAAGAAGTCACAGTCACCCCCACGGCCCTACAACAACAGCAAGCAAAGGAAGACGACGATGTTGGTAGGTCACCCACAAGAAAGAGGGATCTTGAAATCACTCACAGCAGATGCAAGGAGCCAGAAACCAGAAACATCCACAGCAAATCAAAGAGGTTGCTCCAAAAGAAGATACAAAGAGGTCGCAGGCTAGAGAGAGATCAACGCTAGCACACTAGAATGATAGGTGAGTGAAAGGTGAGAGGGGGAGGGTTTAATATATAGTATTTAGGTTAGGGTAAGGGTTAGATTAGAATCACATGTTTAAATTTAAATTTAAACATGTGATAATAAACATTTAAAATTAACTTTAAACTTAACCCTTTAATAAGACAACAAAACCCCAAACCAATCATGCAAGGGTAAAGAAGGGTTTGCAAAGTGGCATTAGTCATTCCTTCATATCACATGTTGAACCTATTACTTTATCATCACTGCATATGGGACTTATCCCTCATGTGGTTATGTCCTTCTTCAAGGAAGGTCATGTACCATCAAGTACTTGATAGAGAATCAACTATCCCAAGGACTTTTCCTAGGGTCTTATCCACCAAGGTCAGAGACCAAGGATCAACCCATGTCGTATGCATGGGTACCCTAGACTTTTCCAGGGGCCCTAGGCTTATATAGCGGCTTTAACTGCTTGGTCCTAGACCAAGAATCAACCCATGCCATATGAATGGGTACCCTGGACTTTTCCAGGGGCCCTAGGCTTATCTAGGGGCTTTGACTGCTTGGTCATAGACCAAGAATCAACCCATGATGTATGCATGGGTACCCGAGACTTTTCCAGAGGCCCTAGGATTATCTAGGGGCTTTGACTGCTTGGTCATAGACCAAGAACCCCAGTCGTATACTGGGGGCCCTCTCAGGGGTCTTTACTGCTTGGTTATTCACCAAGAACCCCAGTCGTGTACTGGGGGCCCTCGCAAGGGTCTTTTCCACCATGGTACAAGACCATGGATCAACCCATGCTTGAGGCATGGGTACCCTGGACATTTCCAAGGGCCCTAGACATATCTAGGGGCTTACCTGCTTAGTCTCAAACTAAGAACCCCAGTCATATACCGGGGGCCCTAAGAAGGGTCTTTTGCCATGGCACTAACTGTTTGGTCCCAGACCAAATACCCCAGGAGGGCACTGAGGGCCCTAGATCTCATCTAGGGTCTTAGCCATCCTCCAGGAGAATGTCTCTCGTAGCTGCTTATAAATTTAACACTCCCTCTCAACAAGAGAGGCATTCTCAGCTACACCAAGCTTGTCACGAAAGTATGCAAACTTTGTTAAGGACAGTGGCTTGGTGAAAAATATCTTTTGTTTTTTCTGTTGTTGAAGCACTAAAAGCTAAGGATGTTATTCTGAACTATGTACCGCACATAGAAATATCTCATCACAATGTGTTTCAAAAACACAGGGTTCTTAGTGAGCTTTACACTGCTCTGATTGTCACAGTGAATGACTGTGGGTTCAAGCTCTGAACTGAACAAGTCTGAGAGAATCTTCCCGAGCCACACTACTTCTCTGCCTGCAGCACTAGCAACAATGTATTCAGCTTCTGCAGTGCTTTCGGCTACGGAGCCCTATTTCCTACTAGTCCAGGAAATCATTGTTGAACCCAAACTGAAGAAATAACCTGAAGTACTTTTCTGATCCACTGTACTTCCCATCCAATATGGATTTGTGAAACCATGGAGCCATATGCCTCTACTTGAGGTGTATCTGAGACTGTATCTCAGAATGTGTTTCATAGTAACTGTATGTAAATGTTTCGGTTCACATATGAGCTGACTGAGAACATTTACCGTATAACAGATGTCTGTTCTCATATGTACGAGATAAATCAATGATCTATCGATGTAAGGTGGGAACTTTTGGATTTGAACTTGTGGTCTGATCTCGTAGATTCTTTAGATTAGAGATCATCTGTGTGCTCATGGATTTGTAGTCTATCATGCCAAAACTGCGAAGCACATCAACTACATATTTACCCTGTGAGAGAAATATCTCTCATGATTTCTACCAAAAACTTCAAGCTCAGTAATGTGAAAGATCCATGTCTTTCATTTCAACTTCTTCAGAAGAGCTCCCTCTTAGTCTGAGCTATATATATAAAAAAAAATTCTTTCGTGTAAGAAACAGATGAAGATTTTGAACGATCTTCACATAAGGATGATCTCAAGATTTTGTCATACTGAGCTCTCAGAGTTATAATCCATGAGGTTCTTTTCATGGATAGCCTCTTGTTTTACTTCACTGTTTGAGAAGAAAAACTTAACATCTGTCACATGAAGTATCCAAAACAAGAAAGTGACAAAAAGATCCTGATGAAGGTAAGGATCTTGTCAGAGGTCATGAGTCACAAGTATATCCTCCATATAGGATTTATTTTATAATACGATGGAGATTATCATTGATTTATTACGAGTTCTTATAGACCATGCATCATTATTTTCTATCACAACAACCTTCCTTATTTCAATTGTGGAAGTTTCTGAATCAATCATAAGATTCACTTCATCTAAAGGACCAGAATACACATCTGGTTTCTGCTTCTTGTGCCAGTGCCTTTAGGTGCTGGAGGATTTTCTATTTTATTTAGTATTTATTGGCATCATGCTTGTTTCCTTTCAAGAGAACTGATAGAATCCTTGGATTCTATTAAGCTGCCAATTTTGTTGTAGGTCAAGGACTACCTCATATTCGGGGACTGCTCCCTCTGAGTCTAAAAATATGCCTTTCTATCAATTAGCTCCCTCTGTCAATTTTCTCCCTCTGAACCTATACAAAATTTTGACTCTGATCAAGTGTCATAACTTTTCAAGATGTTCTTGGTGCCAATACGAGATTCAAAAATGAAAAGCTGAGTCAAACTTCTGAGTTCCTGTGCCAAGGATAATGACTCAAATACAAAAATAATATCAGTAGGGTTTCCTCAAAACAAAAATTATCCCATATACCAAGATACAGTGTTGGACTCTTTAACTAATGAAATATCCCGAGGTTATATGTTGTCTTTCATAAAATATCAATGGACAGCCAGGTTTCTAATCAAGGAGAAAGGCTTAACCTTTATGAAAAATAAATAGGTGATGGGATCATAGATTCCTTATTTATAAGAAAATATTAAATTATGACAGTATTCAGTTTAGACATGGGTACATAGAAATGACAACACGGTAATCTCATCTTGATGTCATTTGTAGTCATGTAAATGAAGTGTCCATGAAACTTGCTTAGGCTTGAGATGTGCATGAACTTTGTATCATGCTACTGACTCAAACTAACTAGGACTTCTACAGAAATAAATATGTTAATTCAAGTAACTTTAATATCCGTAAGAGAATCTCTTACTTTCCTGTGTATACTCATCCATAAGAAAATAATATGTCAAAGACTGCATTGTCAAGAGTCATCTCATTCAAAGCTAAATACCAAATTCATTTCTGGGTTTCTACCACTCAATGTATTGTGGTCAATTTTAAGACTTGTTTACTCTTTGTAACATACAACATGAGGATGCATAAGGTGTTGTCAATTACACAGTTTAAGAATCCCATTACCAACAATTCATTTAAGACAATGTAATTTATCAACAGCTTATTAAATGAAAGATGAGTACTTATAAATAAAAAAAAGAACTTTACAAAATTATCACCTATCATCTTAAGATGATGATTTATTTTCCAAGCATTTTGCATCAGTCCTTTGACTAGATCTTATCTTCTCTCAATTGAGTTTGTCATTTAATCTTTAGTCAAACAATATAAAAGAAAATTCTTGGTGATCAAAGGTAAACTAGGGAATTCACTAAGAGTTCATGGCCTCTAGAATTTTCTTGACAAAGAAACTTTCCCACACTTGCATTAGACACTCCATAAAAGATCAAGTAAGCAATTAAATTGCATTTCACATGAGTGCTAGCAAGATCATTCACTGCCCCCCTTTTATATCAATCAGTTCATAAAATATAAAGGATAACCTCTTGTCAATAGACTTGACCAAAGTGATAGAAAGAACAAGCAGGTTATAGTGGTCAACCTTAGTATGAATTAGAGAGACAATCTAGTATTGTGACAAAGATGTATTTATCTCAGTTGTGCACTTTCCAACCTTTAGAACGAGAACATAAAGTTCTTGACTATTATGTACTTTAATTGCAGACAAACCCACAGTCATTCAAACCTTTGATCAAATCTCACTTGCTAAAAGATGCAGAGATAACAGCCTTTAAAAAACATCCCAATTTCAAGAACAATTTCATTATGCCCAAACTGTTCTTATCATGACAATTTTCTAAGAGTTAGAAATGGAATAGGTTCCTTTCCAAAGAATAAAAGATCAATAACAGTTTCCTTTTTAGAAAAGGTAATAGGACTGCTGAAGATATTTACTTACCTTGTAGCTTAACCAAAATTTAAAACCTTCTCAATTCTACACAGGAAACCATTCCTTACTTCTGATCTGCAAAACAAACTTTAAGAGAGAGGATCTTCGCAGGCTCAAGTCTGCAAGTCTTGAGCTCTTTACGCCCTAAGCTCTCATACCATGTTAGAATTAGGTTAAAAATGCAAAGCAATAGTATATTTTTTATTTCAGTGATAAAAAAAGCTAGATCTATCAATCAACAGAGTTAGAACACTTAGAATTTAGATCTAAGAGAGACAAAAATATACTTAGTGAGATTAGAAATATAAAACTCAGATCTAATAAGAAAGAAATATGTTGATGTAACAGTGAACATATATGAATAAGACCAATCTGTACAATAGATCTAAACTCAAGATGATACAGTAAAACAGTTTGGTCAATCCACAAAGATATAGTGACCAGTCTGACCTATCCTCAGAAGAAAAATTATGTAGGCAATTGTAAATTCAAATTATTGATTCAGATCTAAGTATTTGATACTTAATGCAAACTAGATCAAAGCAGTACTGAAGAAAAATCATCTCATATCTGAAAGAGATGAGGAGGCAGCTTACCTGGTACAACAACCTTACCTTTGAAGAAGAACAATAACCAAAGGAGATGAAGAACCATTTGTGTATGCTCAGACAAAGGTTCAGTTCATAGATCTTTCATGGATCTCTTGCCAATGTATGAAGGAATTTTCTTGCCACAAAATTGAACTAGAAACCCTCACAGGAACAAACCCTCAACCAATATCAAAGGATTTCTGCAGGAGATAGGAGGAAGTACTCTAGGGTTTCAACACAGCAAGGAGGATGACTTACACATCACACAACAGAGATTGAAGGCCGTTGTCATAGCACTCCTAATAGAAAACAAAAAGGCTGCAGCCCCAATCTTATCCCACACTGCAGTGTAAAGGATAACACCCTATGCATACAAGACAACAAGGAGGGCCACACCCTAGGGACCTCACACAATAGAGAAAAATAGGGGCCACTCCCTTAAAACTTAACCACACTGCAACAGTAGATAAGGGGCTGCACCTTATAGCCATGTCAAACAATAGGAAGGGGCCACACCATACACTTAACTAGCCGTGCAACAAAGGAAAGACAGGCCGCTGCTATAAGGACTTCATCAACAAAAGTGGCTGCAACTTTTCACACTCTGCAATAGACTTAAAGGAGGCTGCAGCTATAAGGGACATCACCAGGAAAGGGAGGTTGTAGCCTTGCAAACCCTGCAACAGAATTAATGGGAAGCTGCACCAAAATATCCTCCAAAGAAGTCACAGTCACACCCACGGACCCTATAGCAGCAACAAGGAAAGGAAGAGGATGGTGCTGGTAGGTCACCCACAAGAACATGACAGCTTGCAATCACTCACAACAGATGCAAGGAGACGGCAGCCAGAAACATCCATAGAAAATCAAAGAGGCCACTCCCACAGAAGATACAAAGAGGCTGCAGGCTAGAGAGAGATCAACGCTAGCACACTAGAATGATAGGTGAGTGAAAGGTAAGAGGGGGAGGGTTTAATATATAGTATTTAGGTCAGGGTAAGGGTTAGATTAGAATCACATTAGAATCACATATTTAAATTTAAATTTAAACATGTGATAATAAACATTTAAAATTAACTTTAAACTTAACCCTTTAATAAGACAACAAAACCCCAAAACAATCATGCAAGGGTAAAGGAGGGTTTGCAAAGTGGCATTACTCATTCCCTCATATCACATGGTGAACCTATTACTTTAACATCACTGCATATGGGACTTATCCCTCATGTGGTTATGTCCTTCTTCAAGGAAGGTCATGTACCATCAAGTACTTGATAGAGAATCAAGTAGCCCCAACACTTTTCCTGGGGTCTTATCCACCAAGGTCAGAGACCAAGGATCAACCCATGTCGTATGCATGGGTACCCTGGACTTTTCCAAGGGCCCTAGGCTTATCTAGGGCCTTTAACTACTTGGTCCTAGACCAAGAATCAACCCATGCCGTATGCATGGGTACCCTGGACTTTTCCAGGGGCCCTAGGCTTATCTAGGGGCTTTGACTGCTTGGTCATAGACCAAGAATCAACCCATTCCATATGCATGGGTACCCTAGACTTTTCTAGGGGCCCTAGGCTTATCTAGGGGCTTTGACTACTTGGTCATAGACCAAGAACCCCCGTCATATATTGGGGGCCCTCTCAGGGGTCTTTACTGCTTGGTTATTCACCAAGAACCCCAGTCGTGTACTGGGGGCCCTCGCAAGGGTCTTTTCCACCATGGTACAAGACCATGGATCAACCCATGCCTCAAGGATGGGTACTCTGGACATTTCTAGGGGCCCTAGACATATCTAGGGGCTTACCTGCTTAGTCTGAGACTAAGAACCCCAGTCATATATCGGGGGCCCTAAAAAGGGTCTTTTTCCATGGCACCGACTGTTTGGTCCCAGACCAAATACCCCAGGAGTGCACTGGGGGCCCTAGATCTCGTCTAGGGTCTTAGCCATCCTCCAGGAGAATGGCTCTCGCAACTGCTTATAAATTTAACATATATATATATATATATCCACCAGATCGGGGATATTCCATACTATTGAAGAAACACCTTAGTGAGCTTAGCCTAGCATTATAACATGGTCGTGATTAAATATATTACCCTATTTGTCACATACAATTTTCATTACTTAACAGTTTTAGGTAGCATAAAAACATTATCCTAACCGAATTTCCTTCGAATAGAAGCTAACTGTGCCAAGACAGATGAGGTAATCGAGTCCCCAACCCATCGAATCTTGAAGGGACTCATTTACTTTGTGAATGTTTCGAGGTTTTTGAATAGACTACTGTCAAAGGGAAGTTAAGGCTCCATCTTCCATCACTTAATGGAAATTTAAGTACGCTAGTTTCAATACTCTTACCTGGCCCTTCGTCCAGTCCAGTTCTGTCAACTCGGCCCTTGGCACATGGACAGGTTGTCTCTTGTACTGCAACATATAACCTCGTAGGTGAAGTTTTACTCTTAGGATTTAACGTGTCTATTGTGTCATTATGGAGTTTACAAAAATGATCTGCAACTAATTTCTCACTAAAGCATTTCACTATTTGGGGAGGGACGCTATCCGAAGAATATATCAATGGCATTCGCCTTCCCTAGTAAGCCTTATGTTGGCTCTTTGCTCTGATTCAGAATTGTGGTTTGGAAATTTTAAGTATATTAAAAAATTCCTCTTAGTCATACCTATCCTTCTTTCTTGAACCTATCCCTTTCCTTTTTCCCCATCTCGGGTTATTTCCTTCTTTTGAAAGGTAAGGCCTATCGTGAATTCATCCTTTGGTTTCTTGAGAGCCCCAGGCACCCTAGACCCTTGTTCTGTCATATGGGTTTGACGCCTGTTATGTTTCTCTGAAAGAAAATCATTTCTGGTTTTTCCATAACCTGAAATTCGTTGCTCACTTGAAGTCTCCCACTGGAGTAAGTTTTTCTTTATTAATATAGAACCCCATACCAATTCCATCACATCCAGATTGTCAAGGGATGAAGTTTACTTCATTTTCATTTTCTAGGGTCCTGTAGTTCATGATTAGCATTGCCCCTTACAGTCTGTAAGTAAAGTCTGATAATATATTTCTGTGAGATTGTGCGGGCATTTTATTTTCCTTTTGGGTTAACATATTGTTGTTTAGTATTCCTAGTATAAGTCCATTATGATTCCTTATCAGTTTAAGAGAACACCCTATGATAAAATAGGTCCTTTCCTTCCACATATGTTACTCATCATTTAGCATTGCCCGCATTATTGAATTTGGTAAGAAGATATTCTCTCTAATGATTATTGAATTTATAAAACAACTACTCGCGCTAATTCGGTTCTGAGGGGTTTTAGCCTCAATGGATTGGTTAGTCTTTGTTCTGTGTGAATGGTTTATAATATAGCTTTTCATAATTTATGTTAATGTTTATACCATTATTATAGTTCTTTGCATTTAATTAGATAAGAGCATAATAAGAACAAGATCACTGAGAAATACACATTCACAAGAGACACAACATTTATCCTGGGAAACCCTCTAGGGGAAGAAAACCCAGCAAAAACTTCCTTATCAT
>ML785093.1:657775-752173 GCA_009831015.1 Picea engelmannii | reverse complement strand
AGAAAACCCAGCAAAAACTTCCTTATCATAAATAGCTTATACAATGTTCAAGAGATAACTCAAACCAATATAGAAAGTCCTCCCCAAGAGATGCGCCACTCTTCTTCTCCTCTCTCCAACTTCTAATTGCAGCTTGCCTCATAAAATAATGAGCAAGTGAATTGTGTGTTAGAAGTGAGGCACTAGCCTCTTATTTATATCAACCTGGCACATGTGAAAGGTCACAATCTGGCAGGGCCAACCTCTAACTCTGGGTGGGTAAACCCACTTTTAATTAATTCTAGGTCTTCCATTATAACTGTTGGGGCCGACTTCTTATTCTGCACTTTGTAATTGTCCGATGACCAATCCGCAAAAGGGGATTTGGTCCTTATACAATTACCGACATGATTAATCCTTAATGGGGATTAATCCAATAACAATAATAATAATAATAATAATAATGACATGATTAATCCACAATGGGGATTTAATCCAATAACAAAATAATAATAAGAATGCTCTTCGCAGTTACATTATTTCAACAATTTAGACATTAAGGAGGCTAGTATTATCGATTGTTTTATTTCATTTAAACTTGTTACTTCTGGATAAAAATTTCTTTCTTTTGTCTCAAGCATTTAAGAGATCTGGTATGTATCGCTAATGATGGGCCTTGATGTTGATGTGAGGACCCTTTAGAGATCGTACGGCATCCTCCTCCCTCATTGAAGCATTTACACAGACATCAGGTGATGGGACAAGGATTTGAACCCACACATCAACAATATAAGTAATTTCCTGAAGGGATAAAGGTCCTACAGTAATCTATTTTCTTTGTTATTTCTTTTACAAATAGAGACTAACGTTTAAAGGATTTGAAATACTTGTAGGGTATTCATTCATACAAGTCCTTGATACCCATTGTGGCCTTCTATGCAAAAAGGTATTCTGGTTACGAGCCTCTCACTTCTTGGCTAGTTCTAAAGGGTTTAGTATAACCCAAGGGGTTCATGGTTCAACTAGCTCTGTTATAACTAGTTCTACTGCCTACTGTAACGTTTATGGGAGTAAACCATAGGCGTCATCTTTTTATTAATGGAATAATGCTAGATCTTGTGTAAGTATTGAGTCTGTAATTAAATGAATAGCCTGTTCACTATGTAATATATTCCTTTCTTGAATTATTAGTAAAGAGTCCTAGTCGTACTTCTTCTCGGAATGAGAATATGTATCGAAGAATTCCTGTATTTCAAAAATGGAACACTGTGTTCAATGTTTATGCCACTTGAATCTGTTCTATACCATTGTTCTAATTCGAGAGAGAAAGGAAATAATTTTTCCCATAGTTTTCTTTTATTATTCGCTGATGGATTTTGGTCTACTGAAATCAAAAATAAAAATGGGTGAAATACATTGACTATTATTTTCACTAGAGTATTCCATATCTTATTCATTTAATTTTATAGATATGGTTGTGTGTTTGTCGAAGATTTATCATATGAAGAGTGTAAGAAGGGATGCTCATAAATTTCATTTATATATATAGCTGGATACACATATGTAATGTACCTCAAATTTACCATAAAAACAAATTTTTGTGACATAATTCAACTTTGTTTAAGCTTAGAATTTAAGAGAAGGTAAGATTCAATTCGATCCATAAAGAAAGAATTACACCAGTCTAGTTTACTTCGAACAGAAAATTGTCAAAGTAATAAGTTATGCACATTTCATTATGCTTCTGATTGCAAGTCTAGATCTTCATGACTGCTAGAACAATAGGTAACTTGACTGCCTGTTATGTGAACGTGTAAAGGCGATATTATCATTTTGACTGTAGGAAATTATCTTTAACTCTCTATTAACATCTGTACTTATTTCCACCTACAAGTAAGTATATACCCATATCCTTCTCCATATAATAATTTAGGTACTTGTCATGCCTCGTACACAGTGACCTGTAATATGAACTGTTATTATTATACTTCTATCCCAGATGAATATCCTCCAACGTTATCTACCAGTCCATACATTACAATATCTGAGTTGTTCCTATAACAATAATTCCTACTATGTTCCTACAACTTTGTGAATAAATAGAGGTCAAACGGGTTTCGGTGATCACAAATGCCGAACAAAACGAAGGACCTCGCTATTTTTCAGAATCCTAAATACGAAAAGACTGTGGGCCAACACTTCGAGATTTCAGGTTTCAGGGTTTCGCGAGTACAAAATACAAACATCAACACACACAACAACTCCCGAAATTGCGAAAGGTGACCAGTACCTAGGGATTTCAGAGTTCAGGATTTCACGAGTACAACTGTCCAACAACACACCACAACTTCTGAAAATGCGAAAAGGGAAAGGTAGGACTCACATTTTGGGGTTTCGAGGTTCGAAACTTCGTGAGTTCCGGTGTCAGAACGTCAACATAAACAGACTTCCGAAAATGCAAAAAAGGAAAGGTTGGTCCCGCATTTCAGGATTTTGGGGTTCGAAACTTTGCGAGTTTTGGTGTCCAAACATCAACATGAACAAACTTCCGAAATGAGAAAGAAAAGAAAGGTGAGACCCGTATTTCCGGATTTCAGGGTTCAAAACTTCACGAGTTCCAGTGTCCAAATATAACCATAAACAAACTTTCGAAAATGCGAAAAAGGAAAAAGTGGGTCCCGCATTTCAGGATTTCAGGGTTTGGAACTTTGTGAGTTCTAATGTCCAGACATCAACATGAACAAACTTCCGAAATGAGAATGAAAATAAGTGAGACCCGTATTTCAGGATTTCGAGGCTCAGAACTTCGCGAGTTCCATAGCCAAACATCCAATGTACAACAATTTTCAAAATGCGAGAAAGAAAGGAGGTAACGTTTCGGGATTTCAGGATTCAGGGTTTCGGGGTTTCAAATGCCAAACAACAACATGCAACAACTCGCGAATTCTGAAAAGTGAAAGGGTGTGGGATCAACACTTTGGGACTTTGGGATTCGGGGTTTCGGGGTTTCAAATGAAAAACAACAACACACAACAACTCCCGAATTCTGAAAGGTGAAAGGGTGTGGGACCAACACTTCAGGATTTCAGGATTCGGGGTTTTGGGGTTTGGAAAAGAAAGGGAACTTTGTATAAATGTAACCAACAAGTCCCAAATGCCGAAAATCACATTATTTTCATAATTCTAATATTGTTTCCTTGTACTGGTATTCTTACTTTCATTCTGTGAAACAATAGGTATAGAAGGATTCAATATCCATTTACTTATTAGAATTCCAAAAATTCTAACTTCTGAGTTTTATACGCATATAATCTATAAAAGGGGTACAATAGGGTAACAGGTTTTGTAAAATGTAACTCCTATTTTGTTCACTTAGAGCCTCTTTAATCAATGCATTAAACGTCAACAATACTAGATCTGTGCATCAATGTAAATACAAGAATAAGAATATCATTCCATCAGAGTTTGGAAATTATAAATGATGGTCTGAGGGATCTGAGTTCAGTTTCTGGGGGTTCCCAGAATTCTTTAACTTTTCGAATTTTGTACATCGAGTATTTTGACTTCGGATTAAACCTAGCCCGTAGATGGAATGGCTTTCTTAAACTCATCTTGTATAAAAATAAATTTGCCTAGCAGTTCCAGATTTTGGGAGGGACCACTCCAAAATTTAGACTGTGATTGTACATTTAATACCATGATAAACGTCATCCATTGAAAGAATTATTTCAAATTTAGAAACAATTAGATGCATAATATCAGTTACACACAAAACATCCAAGAACAGAGAGGGAAAGGTTTACATTAATGCAATTAGATATAATCACACAACAGATACCTGCCATCAATCAAAACATACCCAAAAATAGAGAGGGGTAGATCAACATATCTGAATCCAATCCATAGGAAAACAAAGGGAAAAACCATGTTCCTCCCAATTGTAGAAGAGGGCATCCAAAGTCACTTGCCGATTCACCCCTCAGACTGAGCATGAATCCATGAGGGTGAACTTGGAAACTCCTCCTCAGCAATATCCTTCAACTCCAACAGTTATCCTCTTGCCTCACACTTACTCAACAATTCTCATAACATCAAGGAAAATTTGTTTTAGCAGGCTCCTCTTGCCTCACACTCAATATGTAGTGTTCATAACAGAAAGAGAGCTCAAAAATATTTTCCCCAACATACTTGGCAGCTTCCTGCCTCCTTGCATATGCTATTTATGAATTTTGTCCGGGTCTTTTTCCCTCCTTTGGGGATTTTTGTATCTCTCTTAATCCCTAATTTTCAGGGGATGCCAGTGGCCAAATATCTTATTTTCCACTTCTCATAATCATCCTAGAGGCAGTTCCAACATGTTTCCCACTCATGGAGTCATGGTCAGCTGATGTTAACATGGTTGTTTCATTTGTCGTCCTGCAATTAATATAAAAAATTTGTTGTGATACAAGTTTCATAGTCAAATAGTTAGTTGAGTCCAAACAGATCTTTGCCCAAGAGTCACAATAATTAAATACAATTATTAAATTTAAAATTTGGAATTCCCATAAATGGAAAAAAATTTCCAGATTCGAATTTGTCAAAAACGGAAAAATATTTCAAGCACATAAAAAAATATTTTATTTTTGGGGGATGTCACATCCTTTAACCCTTTAGTAAAATACCTTCCTCAATGTTCATTCCTTTCCTAGAACAAGATTTAATGGGATTTCCACAAATCTCCTATCAATTCCCAAGTGGCCTCCTCAGGACTAAAGTGATTCCATTGCACCTTTACCTGAGCGACGAATCTGTTCCGAAGTGCTATTTCTCTCCAGTCCAGAATGCGCAGGGGTTCTACCTGGAACTCGCCTTCGGGTTCCACCTACACTAATTTCAAATCAATCATATGAGTAGGGTCATGAATATACTTTTTCAACAAAGAAACATGAAATATATTATGAATTCTTAGATTAGTTGGAAGTGCAAGCTGATATGCTACAGGTCCAATTCGAGATAGTATCTCGAAGGGTTCACAAAACCTGGGTGCCATCTTGGCACAGTTCCCTAACTTCAGCGAGATTTTTCGGGCTTTGACCTTTAGGTATACATGGTCTCCCACTTGAAATTCCACGTGTGTTCTTTTCTAATCCGCATAACTCTTCTGTCTGTCCTGTGGTTCTTTCAAGTTCTATCGTACCTTCATTACAATGTTGTCCATTTCTTTGACCACCTCTGGTCCAACCATGATTCTGTTAGCCAGGTTATCCTAGCTAATTAGAGTTCCACACTGTAATGAACCTCAAAATTCACATAATTTTTTTTTTCTTGGGTACATGTACAACAATCTTATTTCCCTTTACTCCTCTTATCCTAAATTAACATAAAGACAACGCTTCCTGTTTCGTAAATGAGTTACATATGATCATAAGTTCTTAGCTAGGGATATCATATTTCATTACAACTTATTGTTATCTATTGTTTCATTTTCCCAAAACCACCTTATGTTAAGGAGATGTAACTTCTTTGAGTCTCTTTCATACTAATGCGAGGGTTAAAAAAAGTAAGGCCTTATGATGCCAATTCCGATATCTATATAGGATCTATGAGGAGGTTAACATTACTCGGAAACAAAAGTTTAATTGGTTTTAAACAAAATTGAATATTAAACTTGCACCTTGGAAATAAATTACATAGAGGTTAACTTGTGAAGTTATGGTTATAATTGTGTTAACACATCTACTCGTTAGGTAATGACAAGGGCTATTCATCTCGGGTGGTTAATTCAAAGGTAGTTGGGTTTAACATAAGTCATGTAGCAAGTTAGCCATCCGATTACCTTGCCATTAATACTCTGAACCACCGATACAGGCTAGAACCCTCATGCCTTAAAGGCCTATCTACAACATTTAAAGCGCCTAGGATATGTCCTAATGATATCTCGACTGGCATGCCCTAATGATATCAAATCTCGACTGGAATGCCCTAATGATATCTCGAAACATACCCTATATTCACATGGCCTAGGTATGAAGACCCCATCCCCTTTAATCTTGCGAAAGGTTACTCCCGCAGTTTCACTTTCATTCTGGATTTGGTTTCATACAAAAGGAAGCACCATCTCAGTCCATTTTCATTTGCATTCCAGTTTTTGGTTTAGTGAAGGAGGAGAGAATGTCTCAGACCATTCTTTGTTTGGATTTAGCCTCATGGATTCAAATTTAGGATTTGGCCCATGTACCGGATGGGTGACGATCTTGAGTGGAATTTCTCGACAATAGCTTTACGTGGGGTGAGTTTACCCTTCACTATTTTTTTTTATCTTGTTTGGTAGGACTCTGCATGCTCCTGATCTCGATCTATCTTTCGGTAGTATTCTTTGAGGTTAATGTGAAAGGGTAGGTGATACCCTGGCCAGGTTTAGTTCTTCACAGTTTAACCCCTCCTCGGTACTAGTCTTTGCGTCGACCGAGTTATTCTCCTTCCTTGGAGGGACTTACTGCGATGTCTATTAAAAGAGTGCATTCATAATATGCTATTTTTTCTTGTTTGAACTTTCGTTAAAGGCCCGGTTCCCAAACGTTTTGTCTTTGATGACCAAGTGTCAAGTTTGGGTCTTCCCTTACTCGGATGTGTAATTGACCTGTCAGCCTACTGTTGAACTTGAGAGGGTTTCTGTGTTAACTTCACTAGTGTCATTATAATGATTTGTAGCGGCATTATCATGGCCGGAGTCGTTTAATCCTTCCTGTTCACATTTGAAATGTCATATTAATTTTATGTTTAATATTATTTTATGGTCATTATACGCAAATTCGTTTCTATAGTGTTTTGATTAAGACTAGTATCCATTACTAATGTTGGGCCCCTTAATGTGGGAGGGTACCCATCAGGGAGACACAAACTTCTCCTCCCTTTTTGGTCCGAGAGGTGCACGAGATAGTGCAATGGAAGTCGACAAGAGAACCCTTTCAGTTAAGTATTCACCGACCCACTTTCTAAATTTTGTTCTATGATTAAATCATCATTCTTTTTCCTATTGGATACATCATAATGCTCCACATTATTTTGTGTAGGTGTGGTCACGTCGAAGCATGGGGACACCCTCTTCACTCCTTCAAGAGGTATTCGGGTTTCAACACAACGCCCTTCCATATATTACGAGTTTATAAGCAATGATGGTTAAGGCTTTGTCTCGTCCCTAATGTTTGAAGATATTTTTTCCCAGTTCTATATTCATTTGATACGGGGTACGCCCTAATTTTTGTATATAAACAATTCTGGTACGAAGAAAATGTATGCCAAGCTCACGCTTGGTTGGACTTGTGATATACAGACATTTGTACTATTTAACATTTTGATATTTATGCCTTGAGTATTATTTCCTCTGTGAAATGATCTCATTTTGTCACTTTTCAAATGTTTTCCTCGGTATTTTTGAAAATGATTTGTTATTACAGATTTGAAATATCTAGTTATGTTCTAGAAATTGAATCTCATCATTGAGTACATGGTCTCTTCTCAAACAGATTCGACTAAGTAATAGAGTACTACGGAAAAACTAGTATAAAAACATCTTTGCATGAGGGTTTTGCTTCCATCAAGCTTGGGTGATGGATTTCAGATTTCGTTTAATCTTGGTACACTTGTATTCTTGTTATAGCACTAGTTTTTGGTAGGAGTTGGACCTGAGTTTTATTTCGCCTTTTACAATTATGATTTTAGAGTCGACTGTAAGCAATGGTTTCGTGTAGCTTCTATCTGTGGGACTCCGTGCAGATTTTTTTTGGGGGGTTTCTTGTATATAAATCGACAGGGAAAAAAATGTATATTATCTGAGGTTAAAAGGGATCGGGATTTCCAGAAAAGATTCAGGCTTACTTTCCTTTCAGGTGCTTCCTTACTCCTTTATGCTAGATATCATGTAGCATTGTACCCGTGACAGAAGTATACTGTAGATGTGCCTCTAAACCTATGACAAAGGTTATGATGTAGATGCGCCTCTAAACCTACGACAAAGGTTATACCGTAGATGAGCCCTTGAAACCTACGACAATGGTTATACCATAGATGCACCTTTGAAACCTATGATAGAGGTTGTACTGTACATGTGCCTTTGAACCACAAAGTCATTACTAAAGTTCCCACACTACCATGCTGATGTACATATGTTCAATTTTTTGCAATGGGGTTTTGATAAGTTTTTTGAATTATATTCCTATGTGAATGTTTATATGTATATATGTCTAGTATTTTTTAATACCTTAATAAATCAGTCTATTCCAGCGTCATAATATATCATCTAGAAAGCTCAATATATTTATACCTATATGTTCATGATATATTTACACAGTTCGATATACATATCGCTTAATCTCCCTGTATTAAGGAGTATATTTACCTTTGAAAACTAGATTCGTATTCTCATTAGAGGAGGCACATTGTATACTGTAAATAACTGTAGGAAATGAAATATGCCATAGTTATTGGTGCACGTGGCTTCAAGTATTCATGCAAACAATTTTATTTTTTCCATTTACTTAACAGAACTAAGAGGCTAACTGTAGTCTGTAATATATTATGGAATCAGTAACTACTACAACATTTGTTTTTTTTGTTTGGGACATTCCAATATCTTAGTAACTACTTAGGATCATATCTAAATAATGAGTCCATTTCCAACCAATGATTATGAAATAAAATAATAGGTCTTTCCATCACATCCATCAACCAGAATTTATACATAAAAGCAAACAGATTGCACACATGACATTTGACTAGAATAAGGTAGAGTTACATATCTTAGCCAAATTATGGGAAGACAAAGGGAATAGCCACATTCCTCCCAACCGTAGAATAGGGAAACCAATCTACTTGCCCGATTCACCCCCTAGCCTGACCATGAGTCCATGAGGGTGAATTGGAATTTCCCCTCCAGCAATGTCCTTCAATTCCAGCAGTATCTCCCTTGCCTCACACTCACACAATAGTGCTCATAACAACAAGAAAATAGAGAATAAAATTCATATTCTTCCTTCCCAGCATACTTGGCAGCGTCATGCCTCCTCACATATGCTATTTATTAATCTGCCTAGGACTTTTTTTCCCTCCCATGGGTAATTTTTGCAACTTTCTAAATCCCTAATTTTCAGGGGTTGCCAATGGCCAAATCACTGATTTGCCACATGTAACAATCAGCCCAGAGTTAATTCCAATGTGTTCCCCACTCATGGAGACATGGTCAACTAAATTTAACATGGTTGTTCCATTTGTCCTCCTACAATCAATATAAAATATTCATTTTTCATACAAGTGTCATAGTCAAATAGTTAGTTGGGTCAAATCAGGCTTCCTCCCAACAGTCATAATCATTAATTACAATCATCAAATTTGAAATTCGGAATTTCCATAAATGGTAAAAATTTTCCAATTCGAATTTACTAAAAACAGAATGAATTTCCAGTAGATAAGAATTATTTTATTAATTTTATTTTTGGGACATCACATCCTTTCCCCCTTCAGTAAAGCACTGTCCTCAGTGTTTGTTCCTTTCCTGGAATAGGATTGGATGAGATTTCCGTAAATATCCCTCCAACTCCCAAGTTGTCTTCTCAGGACTAAAGTGCTTCCATTGCACCTTTACCTGAGCGACGACTCTGTTCCAAAGTGTTATTTCTCTCTGGTCCAGAATGTGCAGGGGTTCCACCTGGAACTTGCCTTGAGGTTCCACCTACACCAAGTTCCAATCAATCATATGAGTAGGGTCATGAATATACTTTTTCAACAAGGAAATATGAAAAACATTATGAATTTTTAGATTAGCTGGGAGTGCAAGTTGGTATGCTACGGGTCCAATTCGAGCTAGTATCTCTAAGGGCCCACAAAACCTAGGTGCCAAGTTGGCACAGTTTCCTAACTTCAATGAACTTCTTCGAGCTTTGACTTTTAAATAAACATGGTCTCCCACTTGGAATTCCAAGTATATTCTTTTCTGATCTCCATAGCTTTTCTGTCTATCCTGTGCTTCTTTCAAATTCTGTTGTACCTTCCTTACCATGTTTTCCATTTCTTGGAGCATCTCTGGTCCCACCATGAGTCTTTCAGCTGGGTTATCCTAGCTAATTGGAGTCATACATTTTTTGTCATACAGTATTTCGAAAGGGCTCAGCTTAGTCGAAGTATGGTATCCATTGTTATATGTAAATTCTACCAAGTGTAGATAGTCTTCCCACTTGTTTGGTTTTGTTCTTATGTACATGGGGAGCATATCCTCCATGATTTGGTTTGTCCTTTTGGTCTGTCCATCCATTTGTGGGTGATAACTCATACTGAAATTCATGTTAGTATTTATCCCTGCAAACAATTCCTTCCAAAATGCGGATGTGAATTTTACATCTCTATCTGAAATCACCAATTTAGGAATACCATGCAATCTAAAAATTTCTTTCATGAATATTTCAGCAATGTTTATAGCTTTAAAAGTAGACTTTACAGGAATAAAGTGTCCAGACTTACTGAGTTTATCGATTACCACCATAATATAATCATTATGTTTCTGAGTTTTAGGCAAACCTATTATAAAATCCAGTGATATGGTCTCCCACTTCCATTCTGGTACGGGTAATGGTTGTAATAGGCTGACTGGATGTTGATGTTCGGCCTTAACCTGCTCACAATATTTTCACCTAGATAAGTATTCTGTTGTTTCAACCTTCATATTAGGACAATAAAATAGTTTCCTAAGTGTTGTTATCGTCTTCTGGTAACCTGGGTGGCCAAAATATAGTTTCTTATGCACTTCGTCCAAGATTGTTAATTTTAACTCTGTTAAATCTGGTATGTAAAGTCTATTTTTAAATCGTAGCAGTCCATGTTCATCGATACTTAGATTTGGTTTCTCTCAGTTCGCGGTATTGTTCGGTACTTCTATCATTATTTTTGTATTGTGTTCATCATCAATACCTGTCGTTCTTATTCTTCCTTCCAGATCACGTTCTACACAGCTAACATTCATCTCAAATAACCCATTGACTCTTCTACTTAAAGCATCTGCTACTTTATTTTCCTTGCCCTTAATATGTCTGACCTCAAAGTCAAATTCTCTCAGGAAGACTAACCACCTTGCTTGCCTTGCATTAAGATCTGGTTGGTTAAACATATATTTCACCCCACTATTGTCCGTTAATAATAACAATCTTCTGCCCATTATGTAGTGTCGCCACATCTTTAAGGCGTGTATTACCGCTGCTAATTCTAAGTCATGAGTGACATAATTTCACTCGTGTTCCTTCAATTTCTGGGACTCATAACAAATAACGTGTCCTTCCTGGGTTAGGACACCACCTAGTCCTTCTTTACTCACATCAACACATACAGTGAAGTCTTTATCTAGATCTGCTACTTTCAAGATGGGTGTCCTTGTCAATAACTCTTTTATCTTTCTGAAGCTGTCTTGACATTTCTTTGACCAATTAAACTTGGTCCCTTTCTTTTGTAATGATGTGATAGGGTAGGCTATCTTGGAAAACACTTCTATAAACTTCCAGTAATATTCAGTGATTCCCATGAATAACCGTATATCCGCTACATCTTTAGGCACCAGCCATTCCATAATGGATTTTGTCTTTTTTGAGTCTATGACAATGCCTTCTGCTGAAATTACATGTCCAAGATATTGTATTTCTCTCTGATAGAAGTCACACTTGTCGAAATTGGCATACAACTTGTTCTTTCTTAACGTTTGCAACACTATTCTTAAGTGTTCCTCATGTTCCTCCTCAATCTTTGAATAGACTAGGATATCGTCGATGAATACTACCACGAACTTATCCAAGTACTCACTGAAAATACTATTCATTAGGCACATAAATGTAGCTGGGGCATTAGTGAGTCTGAAAGGTATGACTACAAACTTGTAGCGTCCATATCTTGTCTGAAATGTTGTTTTGTTTATGTCCTTGTCTTTTATCAGAACTTGATGATAACCGGATCGTAAATCCAATTTTGAAAAGATCTTGCCCCCCCCTACTTGATTGAACAAATCATTTATCCTGGGTAAGGGGTATTTATTCTTAATAGTCATTTTGTTCAGTTGTTTATAATCGATACACAATCTTAGAGTACCGTCCTTATTTTTCACAAAGAGGATTGGTTCTCCCCATGGTGAGACACTTGGTCTGATGTACTCTTTGTCCAACAATTCATGTAATTGTATTTTTAGTTTTGCCAGTTATGGTAGACTCATCCGGTAAGGCGCCATTGATATAGGGGCATAACCAGGTAACAAGTCTATGGAGAAGTATATTTCCCTTCTAGGGGGTAATTCTGGTATCTCATCCACAAACATGTCTCTGAACTCACGTAAGACAACAAAGTCTTCTAATTTTGGCTTATCATCTTTTCCTAGCAGATTCGCTACCTGGATGGCATAAACTTGACATCCCTTCCTCATACATTTCTTGAGTTTCATTGCTAAAACTTGTCTAACTGATACCGGTTTTGGTATACCTTGGGTTGTTCTAACAGTGCCAAAATCGTCCTTATAGCTAAGTATCTTTGTATAGAAATCCAATACTTCTTTGTGTTGTTCCAACCAATCCATCCCGATAATCATATCTAAAGATCCTAGAGGAAGGATGTTCAGATGAGTCTTTATATTTTGACCCTCTAAGCTAAAATCAAAATCCAGAACAAACTCAACTACCTTTCTTTGAGTACTAGTTGCTAATTGTACAAGCCAAGATTTTGCGTGCTTTAGTTTCTTAAGTTTGTTTGCCTCTGCCGCATTAGGTGTAATATAACTTAACGTAGCTCCAGGGTCAATTAAAATAGAGATTCAAGTGTCATTGATTTTACCTTCAATTTCCACCACTGAGGACTGGTGGTCATCTTGCCGACCATCTATGGCTGCATTTATTCGATGTAGGATTCTGCCCACATCTCCCACTATCGAAGCTTCTTGAAGATTATGAACAACATTTCTGTTTTTTGAACTCAAACATGGACAGTTCCTCCTTAGATGAGGTTCTTCGCATTCCCAACACTTTAATGGCTCGCGGGGGTTGTCTCCAAACTACCTCATTTTCAAGTTTATTGGTTTACCACTGCCTTGTGTATTTGGATGGTTGGAGTGAAAATGCTTTCTCGGAAAACATTTTGTTGTATTTCGATAAGGAGTTGGTTGGTACCCCTTCTATCGCTAGTTCATTTTCTCTTGTTTCTTCTCCTTCCATGTTTTGGGAAAATCTACCCACTATTTAAGCTGATCGTAGCACATTCATGCCTTCCTGAATACTTTGCTTAAAGATTTGGGGTTGTCAAACTCAATTCTTTCCTTGTAGGACTGTGGTAGACAACTTAGAAATCGCTGAATTTTCACTTTATTCTCATCTATGTATGGTACGAACCTTAACAGCTCCAAAAATTTATTTATAAGGTCCTCCATTGTCATCTGTCCAAGTCGTAACTTGTAGAACTCTTTTGTTTTCCTTTCATAGTAACTTTCCAAAAGGTATTTTTTTTTGAAATACTTTTTAAAGTCAGACCATTCCAACTGTTTTTCCTTTGGGCCCTTGGCCAATTTCATGTCTTGCCACCAAATGGTGGCCTTCCCTTTCCGATTGTAGATGGCCATTCTGAGCTTCATGTTTCTGGAATAGTTGTAGATCTGGAAGTATTTTTTGATGTCCAATAGCCATGCTTCATATTCCTCTCCCGTCTTGGATTCTCCATCGAAGGTAGTTGGATTAATCTTTTTAAATTCTCCTTCGAGGTGGTCTACTTGTTTTCTTTTCGTGTCAGATTTAGTTTTCTCTTCAGATGAGGGTGTTCCTTCTGATGAACTATCTCTTTTTTCTGTTTCCGGCCTTGAGTTCTTGGAGGCCCTTTTGCTGACTTCTTCCTCATGGTTGTCGTCCTTTGAGATTTTCTTGGTAACTATACTGTGTATCAGTACTTCATTTATCGCTTATTTCTCTTGTTGTGCTTTTTTCAATTTTTCATTGTCCGCTTTGAAAATCTATAATTCAACAGTAAGGTTCATCATTGTTTCTAATACTTCTCCGGGTGAACTTCCGTCACTGTTCTATCTTGGATCTCCAGGGGGTCCTTGCTGCGAGTTTTCTCCCATTCTGTTTGTGTCTTCCTGAGCTACCATATTGCACACAAAACAGAAACAACTTTATGTTTGTAACCATACGAACTTTATTAGTTTTACATAAATAGGGATATATATATACTCAGCGGCTATTGTGGCCCTCTTCAGGTCAAGTGTTGTGACCCTTTTTCTCTGATACCATATGTAATGAGCCTCAAAATTCACATAATATATATATATATATATATATATATATATATATATATATATATATATATATTGGGTACATGTACAAAAGTCTTATTTCCCTTTACTCCTCTTATCCTAAATTAACATAAAGACATCGCTCCTTGTTTCGGCAATGAGTTACATATGATCATAAGTTCTTAGCTAGGGATATCATATTTCATTACAAATAATTCTTATCTATTGTTTCATTTTCCCAAAACCACCTAATGTTAAGGAGATGTAACTTCTTTGAGTATATTTCATACTAATGCAAGGGTTAAAAAAAGTAAGGCCTTATGATGCCAATTTTGATATCTATATAGGATCTATGAGGAGGTTAACATTATTCGGAAACAAAATTTTAATTGGTTTTAAATAAAATAGAACATTAAACTTACACCTTGGAAATAAATTACGTAGAGTTTAACTTGTGAAGTTATGGTTATAATTGTGTTAACACATATACTCATTAGGTAACGACAAGGGCTATTCATCTCGAGTGGTTAATGCAAAGGTAGTTGGGTTTAACATAAGCAGTGTAGCAAGTCAGCCATCCGGTTACCTCACCATTAATACTCTGAACCACTGATATAGGCTGGAATGCTCTTGCCTTAAAGGCCTGTCTGCAACATTTAATGCACCTTGGATATGTCTATGCGATCAGAGCTCGACTGGCGTTCCCTAATGATATGTCGACACATACCCTATATTCACATGGCCCAGGTATGAAGACCCCATCCCCTTTACTCTTGCGAAAGGTTACTCCCGCAGTTTCACTTTCATTCTGGTTTTGGTTTCGTCCGGAAGGAAGCATCATCTCAGTCCATTTTCATTTTCATTCCAGTTTTTGGTTCAGTGAAGTAGGAGAGAACATCTCAGACCATTCTTTGTTTGCCTTTAGCCTTGTGGATACAAGTTTAGGATTCAGCCCTTGTACCAGATGGGTGACGATCTTGGGTGGAATTTCTTGACAACAGCTCTATGCAGGGTAAGTTTACCCTTGACTATTTTTTTTTATCTTGTTTGGTAGGACTCTGCATGCTCCTGATCTTGGTCTGTCTTTCGGTAGTATTCTTCGATGTTAATGTGAAAGGGTAGGTGATACCCTAGCCAGGTTTAGTTCTTCATGGTTTAACCCCTCTACGATACTAGTCTTTCCATCAGTTGAGCTATTCTCCTTCCTTGGACGGACTTACTACGATGTCTGTTAAAAGAGTGCATTTGGAATATGCTATATTTTCTTGTTTGAACTTTTGTTAAAGGCCCAGTTCCCAAACGTTTTGTCTTTGATGACCAAGTGTCAAGTCCAGGTCTTCCCTTACCCGGGTGTGTAACAGACATGTTGGCCTACTGTTGAACTTGAGAGGGTTTCTGTGTTAACTTCGCTAGTGCCATTACAATGATTTGTAGCGGCGTTCTCCTCGACAGATTCATTTAATCCTTCCTGTTCACATTTGAAATGTCATATTAATTTTATGTTTAATATTATTTTATGGTCATTATGCACAAATTCTTTTCTGTAGTGTTTTGATTAAGACTGTTATCCATCGCTAATGATGGGCCCCTTAATGTGTGAGGGTACCCATCAGGGTGTCACAAACTCCTCCTCCCTTTTCGGTCCGGGAGGCGCACAGGATAGCACGATGGTAGTCGGAAAGAGCACCCTTTCAGTTAAGTATTCACTGACCCACTTTATAAATTATGTTTTGTGATTAAATCATCATTCTTTTTCCTGTTGGATACATCGTAATGCTCCACATTATTTTGTGTAGGTGTGGTCACGCCGAAGCATGGGGACGCCCTCTTCACTCCTTCAATAGGTGTTCGAGTTTCAACATAGTTCCCTTCCGTCTATTATGAGTTTATAAGAAATGATAGTCAAGGCTTTGTCTCATCTGTAATGTTTGAATATATTTGTTCCAAGTTCTATATTCGGTTGATACGGGGTATGCCCTGATTTTTGTATATAAACAATTCTGGTACGAATAAAATTTACACCAAGCTCATGCCTGGTTGGACTTGTGACATACATATAGTCGTACTATTTAACATTTTGATATTTATGCCTTGAGTATTATTTCCTATGTGAAAGGATTTCTTTTGTCACTTTTCAAATATTTTCCTCGATATTTCCGAAAATGATTTGTTATTACAGATTTGAAATCTCTAGTTATGTTCTAGAAATTAAATCTGATTATTGAGTACATGGTCTCTTCTCAAATAGATTCAACTAAGTAATGGAGTACTACAAAAAGCTAGTATAAAAACATCTGTGGATGAGGGTTTTTCTTCCACCGAGCTTGGGTGATGACTTTCATATTTTGTTTAAGCTTGGTACACTTGTATTCTTGTTATAGCACAAGTTTTTTGTAGGAGTTGGACTTGAGTCTTATTCCACCTTTTACAATTTTTATTTAAGAGTCGGTTGTAAGAAATGGTTTCATGTAGCTTATGTCTGTGGGACTTCGTCCAGATTTTTTTGGGGGGTTTCTTGTATATAAATCGACAGGGAAAAAAATGTATATTATATGAGGTTAAAAGAGATCGAGATTTCCAGAAAAGATTCGGGCTTACTTTCCTTTCAGGTGCTTCCTTACTCCCTTATGCTAGATATATTGTAGCATTATGCCTATTAGTCTCTAATTTGGCCTTGGTTTAGTGAGAATCCCTTATTCTAAACCTTTCTTACCTACACTTAAATTTATGTTTCCAATTGATTTCGATCTTTTTTTTTAGTGTTTTATGGTTTGCATTTCAGTTTTTGAATAGTTTATTCAAGTTTGAAATTGAAAGACATGGTTTTAAATGAGGTGTAACCTTATATGCCTGTTTGAACTTCATAAATTCAAACTTTTCTAATTCATTAATAACACTACGGGAATAAGGCTATTCCCATAGTGCCAAAATTATCATGCCTTGATACACACCTGTCATCTAGATTTCATTATGATGAAATGAATCGTGGTCTAACAGTTCACATGTGTCCACAATAACTTGGAATCATTTACTGATTCAAACCGTTTCATAATCTGATTGCTTTGTACCCACGAAGGTCTCATTTTAAAATCGCTCAATTCTCAATGATCATTATATTATACCTATCTGATTTTGCTGAATTTAGGCACAGGTATTTGCTCAAAGGAACGTTATACACTAACAGATTGCAGGTGGAAAATTTGAAACCTGAGGGTTCTAGTTACAAAATACTTGGAGATGGTTCATGCAATCTTCAAACAAATAACACACAAGTCAAGCCAAATACTAGCACCACACCAAGCCACAACAAGGAGGAGTTATCCTGGCTTAAGACAATTTGTCTTATCAATAGAGATCGCTGCCATATGTTCTCGAAGAATTAGTTTTTGTAAACATAAGTCATTTCCATCTTCTCCGATAATTGGCATTCATCATGAAGGTGAAAGATTGCTTCTGGTTGAAACATGTCCACAATACCATCAACAACAACGTGCAAGCCCAATTGAGTCATCGTGAGAAATCAAACACACAGAACACCCAATTGAATGCCCAATTTCATGGAGAATATAGAGTGAACATTCAGGCATTGTGGTTATTGACAACATGGGAACACATTACAAATGGTTTCCATTACCGAGTGCTCAAGCTCAAAATCCAAATCATAGTCAGTTCCAGGTTCTGCAAATGTTAAAATGGGTATGACATCATGGAAAACCCCGCGGTAATTCCCACTGCATAGCACATTGAATAAGATGGCCAATAGATGAATAAGCAAAATTTCCAAGAAGAATCACGAGAAGACTTTTGCATCTCCTGTATCATCTACTCAACAATCAAAGCGCGAAGAAGATTGTCATATGATTGTTTCATACTTGAAGCTACAACCTGCAAATCATAAGAGGGGGAAAGAATCATCGTTTGTCATAAGGATTCGATGAAGAAAAGCATCCATAATCCACTAGCGATAACATTTGTTGGGAAAATATGAAGTTTTCTTACCTGCCTCCAGATGATGCCATGATATCTTCATGTCAAGGGGTTGTTAGGGTTTTAGCAATTTTGAAAAAATGGAAACATGATGAGAAAACCCTCGTGCAACAAAGATACTACCCCCTGGCATCATTTTCCCTGGGGTTTTGTCTTCCATGACTCTAGAAAGGTGCATCATGCATTATGATGGACCCAAATAATATTCATTTGGTCTACTGTTAGTTGCACAGGTAGACAGGAAATAAAAAGTGGTCATAGAAGCAAACTTTGTTGAAATTATCAGTGACAGATTTGTGAGAAATTATGGGATATATTATGAAATATTTTAGTTGTCGTGCAAGTTCATGAGTGGAAAGATTGGGAAATAACAAGAGTTGCATGTTCTTCAAGGAAGTCTTGTAAGTAGGGAATGTGAAGAGATCCAAATGCTCACTGGTGAACACAAGGCTACACTTAAGACATCCTACAACAACTTGGTTCTACATCTATCCATAGTGATAGAATACCATTCTGAATATGCAAAATCAGATCTCAAATGAAATACAATAATGTCCCCGGTACATAAACAATCATTAAAAGAAGAACCAGAAAAGCTATAGGAAATTCTCTGTTATTTTTACATGTTTTAGTCTTTTTCTTCAAGAGGGGTTGCAGAATAGTTGGAGATGAATTTGATGAAACCGAAAGTGGTTTTTGTTGGGAACATTCCCCTTCACAAAAACCTCTCTTAGTTTTTCCACATCTATCACCATTTAAGAGATTCAAATTGATCTTTGAGGGCTAATTTTCTGATAACCTACAGGAAATACTATGTTATTTTTTTCTGTTTTAGTCTTCTTCTTCAAGAGATGTTGCAGAATAGTTGGAGATGAATTTGATGAAACCAAAATAATTTTTTTTTGGGAACATGCCCCTTCACAAAAACCTCTCTCAGTTTTTACACAGCTATCACCATTTAAGAGATTCAAATTGATTGTTGGACCCTATTTTTCAGGAATTTACCAGATTTGTTTTCCTGAAAAATCTCATGGACAACAGTTGACAAGCCACCTCATCAATTCAAATTGGATATTAGATTGGATCTTATCCTTAATTATTTGTAACAAGAAACTAAACATAGATGAGGAGGTTTTCAGGTCCATTTCTTTTGGATCTTGATTATTATCTATTGTTTCTACATAAACTATGTACAATGAGAGGAAGAGGTCGAAAAATTGGAGACCCAAGGGACCTTTTTGTGAAGCACATTGTAAAAGAATTATGTTCAATTTGACACTTAATAGAAAAGGCATATGGATGGTTGGACCCTCTTTTTCTATTCTGTTATTTCTTTATTCATGCTTGAATTCATATTTAGCTTGCAATGCTTTTGATTCTTGACTGTTAATTTATACAGTGAAAATTTTACTGTAAAGATTATTTTTCAAGTTTGATATCAAGTTGAACATCTTGTTTCTTTATGATATTTTGAGGCAAGAATTCTGGTGAAGTTGACAAATTGAAGGCTTCACCTTCCTTTTTCTTAATTGGTTTAATCCATCTTTGTGTTTACCTATTATTCAGTCAATGGGATATACTTTGTTTTAATCTTGTTTTTCATATTGTGTTGTTACCTTGAAACCAGTTTCAAAGCACCTTACTCAAAAAGCCCAATCATAAAACCCTCAAAATGTTTTTTGCAATAAATTAATGCTTCCCTAGCCTACCCTTAGTAGTTGAGTGCAACTTTAGGGACTAATAGTTCCCATGACAAAAGTATACTATAGATGCACCTCTAAACCTACGACAGAGGTTATGTTGTAGATGCGCCTCTAAACCTATGATAGAGGTTATACCGTAGATGCACCTTTGAAACCTATGATAGAGGTTATACCATAGATGCACCTTTGAAACCTACGATAGAGGTTGTACTATAGATGCACCTTTGAACCATAGAGTCATTACTAAAGTACCCACACTACCATGCTGATGTACATATGTTCATTTTTTTTGTAATGGGGTTTCGATAAGTTTTCTGAATTATATTCCTGCATGAATGTTTATATGTATATATGTCTAGTATTTTTTAATACCTTAATAAATCAGTCTATTGCAGCGTCATACTATATCATGTAGAATGCTCAATATATTTATACCTATATGTTCATGATATATTTGCATAGTTCAATATACATATCGCTTAATATCCCCGTATTAAGGAGTATATTTACCTTTGAAAACTGGATTGGTATTATCATTAGAGGAGGCTCACTGTATACTGTAAATAACTATAAGAAATGAAATCTGCCATAGTTATTGGTGCGCGTGGCTTCAAGTATTCATGCAAACAATTTTATTTTTTCCATTTACTTAACAGAACTAAGAGGCTAACTGTAGTCTGTAATCTATTATAGAATCATTAACTACTACAACATTCATTTTTGTTGTTTGGGACATTCCAATATCTTAGTAACTACTTAGCATCATATCTAAATAATGAGTCCATTTCCAACCAATGATTATGAAATAAAATAATAGATCTTTCCATCACAGCCATCAACCAAAATTTATACATAGAAGTAAATAGATTGCACACATGAAATTTGACTAGTATAAGGTAGAGTTACATATCTGAGCCAAATTGTGGGAAGAAAAAGGGAACAACCACGTTCCTCCCAACCATAGAATAGGCCATTCAATCCACTTGGCCGATTCACCCCCTAGCTTGACCATGAGTCCATGAGGGCGAATTGTAATTTCCTCTCCAGCAATGTCCTTCAATTCCAGTAGTATCTCCCTTGCCTCACACTCACACAATAGTGCTCATAACAACAAGAAAATAGAGAATAAAATTCATAGTCTTCCTTCCCAGCATACTTGGCAACATCCTGCCTCCTCACATATGTTATTTATTAATTTGCCTAGAAATGTTTTTCCCTCCCATGGGTAATTTTCGCAGCTTTCTAAATCCCTGATTTCCAGGGGTTTCCAATGGACAAATCACTGATTTTCCACTTGTAACAATCATCCCAGAGTTAATTCCAATGTGTTCCCCACTCATGGAGTCATGGTCAGCTAAATTTAACATGGTTGTTCCATTTTTCCTCTTGCAATCAATATAAAATATTTTGTTTTCATAAAAGTGTCATAGTCAAATAGTTAGTTGGGACAAATCAGGTTTTTGCCCAACAATCATAATCATTAATTACAATCATCAAATTTGAAATTCAGAATTTCCATAAATGGAAAAAATTTTCCAATTCGAATTTACTAAAAACAGAATGAATTTCCAGTAGATAAGAATTATTTTTTTGGGGACATCACATACATTTTCTGTCATACAGTATTTCGAAAGGGCTCAATTTAGCCGAAGTTTGGTACCCATTGTTATATGCAAATTCTACCAAGTGTAGGTAGTCTTCCCAATTGTTCGGCTTTGTTCTTACATACATGCAGAGCATATCCTCTATGATTTGATTTTTCCTTTCGGTCTGTCCATCCATTTGTGGATGATAAATCCTACTGAAATTCAAATTAGTATTTAGTCCTACAAACAATTCCTTCCAAAAATTGGATGTGAATTTTACGTCTCTATCTGAAATCACCATTTTAGGAATACCATGCAGTTTAAAAATTTCTTTCATGAATATTTTAGCAATATTAATATCTTTAAAAGTAGACTTTACAGGAACAAAGTGTGGAGACTTACTGAGTTTATCGATTACAACCATGATTGAATCATTTTGTTTCTGAGTTTTTGGAAAACTTGTTATAAAGTCCAGTGATATGGTCTCCCATTTCCATTCTGGTACTGGTAATGGTTGTAATAGGTTGGATAGATGCTGGTGTTCAACCTTAACCTGCTGACAGTCTTGGCACCTAGCCAGGTACTTTGCTGCTTCACCCTTCATATTAGGCAAGTAAAATAGTTTTATGAGTGTTGTTATTGTTTTCTGGTAACCTGGATGGCAAGAGTATGGTTTCTTATGCACTTCGTCTAAAATAGTTAATTTTAGCTCTGTTGAATCTGGTATGTAAAGTTTGTTTTTAAATCTTGATAGTCCCTTCTTGTCGATACTTATCTCTGGTTTATCTGAGTTTGTGGTACTGTTTTGAAATCCTGCCATCATCTTAGTGTAATTTTTTTCATTAATACCTACCATTCTTATTCTTTGTTCCAGATCACTTTCTGCCTTGCTGATATTTATCTCAAAAAACCCATGGATTATGCGGCTTAAAGCATCTGCTACTTTATTTTGCCTACCCTTGATATGTCTGACCTTGAAGTCAAATTCGCTCAGGAAGGCTAGCCACCTTGCTTGTCTTACATTAAGGTCTGGTTGGTTAAACAGATATTTCGCCCCACCATTATCCATCAACAGTAAGAATTTTCTGCCCATTATATAGTGTCACCACATTTTTAAGGCATGTATTACTACTGCCAATTCTAAGTCATGAGTGACATAATTTTCCTCGTGTTCGTTTAATTTACGGGACTCATAACAAATCGTGTGCCCTTCCTGAGTTAGAACACCACCTAGTCCCTCTTTACTTTCATCAACGCATACTATGAAGTCTTTATTTGGGTCTGCTACCTTCAACATGGGCGCCGATGTCAATAATTCTTTTAGCTTGTTAAAACTGTCTTGACACTTTTGCAACCAATTAAACTTGGTCCCTTTCTTCTGTAATGACGTGATAGGGTAGGCTATCTTGGAGAACCCTTCTATAAATCTGCGATAATATCCGCTGATTCCCATGAATGACCAGATATCTGCCACATCCTTAGGCACTGGCCATTCCATAATGGATTTTATCTTTTCTGGGTCTACGAGAATACCTTCCGAGGAAATGACATGTCCTAAATATTGTAAAAAATCACATTTGTCAAATTTTGCGTATAGTTTATGTTTCCTTAGTGTTTATAGAACTAGTCGTAAGTGTTCATAATGTTCCTCCTACATTTTAGAATAGACCAGAATATCGTTGATAAATACTACTACGAACTTGTCTAAGTACTAGCTGAAAATGTTGTTCATCAAGCACATAAATGTGGCTGGTGCATTAGTGAGTCCGAAAGGTATGACTACAAACTCGTAGTGTCCATATCTTGTACGAAAAGTTGTTTTGTTTATGTCCTGGTCCTTTATCCTAACTTGATGATAACTGGATCGTAAATCCAATTTTGAGAAGATCTTGGCCCCACCAACTTGATCAACCAGATCATTTATCCGTGGTAAGGGTTATTTGTTCTTAATGGTCACTCTATTCAGTTATCTATAATCAATACATAGTCTTAGAGTACCGTCTTTATTTTTCACAAAGAGGACTGGTGCACTCCATTGCGAGACACTTGGTCTGATATACTCTTTGTCCAACAATTCCTGTGATTGTATTTTTAATTCTGGTAGACTCATTCGGTAGGGTGCTTTTGAGATGTGGGTTGATCCAGGTAGTAATTCTATGGAGAAATCTATTTCTCTCCTAGGAGGCAATTCTAGTATCTCATCAACAAACATGTCTCTAAATTCACGTAGGACAGCAAAGTCTTCTAACTTGGCCTTATCTTCTTTTTCGAATAGATTCGCTACTTGGATGGCGTAAACTTGACATCCCTTTCTAATACATTTATTCTAATACATTTATTGAATTGCATCGCTAAAACTTGTTTGACTGACACAGGTTTTGGTATGCCTTAGGTTGTTCTAACAGTGCCAAAATTATCTTTGTAGCTAAGTATCTTTGTATAATAGTCTAGTACTGCAAATGGAAAATGAATGAGGAGTCCCCTGATACATGATACACATAGAGACAAATACAAATGATATGCAGGAAACAAAAAAAAAACATTAAGAAAAAGAAAAACAGAAACCAAAAAACTAAATAGTAAAGTTTAAACACCTACCTCTACAAAGGTGAAAATTAGACCAATTGAGGTTAGCTTCATCTTTTATTTTATTTTATTCCGTGTCATGTAAATATCATAATAAATTGAATTCGGCCGTTGAGCTGTAGATGTAAATGATAGGAGTTGTATTAGCCTCATCCTTTATTTTTTTCTCTGTCATGTAATAATCACTATGAATTAAAAAAATAAAACATAAATATAAAGAAATTATGTCATATTATCATTAATCATACAAATTTTATAATTAACAAAATTAATTTAAAAGCTACAGACCGATTAACAGAACTGAGTAACAAAAGACAACAACACAGACAAGAATCATCTCAAAAAATAACACGAAGCATTGCACATAATTTTTATATTATGTTAACCAATACCCAATTCAACATATAATATTTTGTTAACCAATACCCAATTCTACATAATTTCTGTAGACAACCAATAAGCAAAGGGTCTATATTAATTATTCCCAATAAAAATTAAATTTATAAATCGTAAATAGTATCCGTGCAGCCCCATTACAAAAGAAGCTTTAATTGAGTAAAATGTCAAAAGTACCCCAAAAAAACTCAAAATAGAGTTCTAAATTGTTAAAAGAGATTAAATAAATAGCGATAAGGATAGAAAAGGTGTGCAACTACAACATCGCTAAATTAATCTTGTATTTTGAAAATTCTCTAAACTAACTTTCATTAGAACTAATTTTCATTCGAACTTTAAGGCCATCAGGTGTTGTGAGATTAACTGCGTAAGTCCACTGTTGATATCATTTGTTTTTCACTCTATTTTGGGACTGTAGGGTGTACGGTGTTTTTTAGTGGATGTAGTGTTAAAACGGATGACCTGACTTGACGCTACCTAATGAATGGATGGTCCTAAAATTCAACAGGAAACATTTATTCCCTTCAACGTTTATTCAAGAGGTGCATGAAACAAGAGGGAAAGGTTGTCTTGTACTAGGACAATTTCTATCTCATATTTCTATACAATTTGGGTTTTGGAATAGAGGGAAATGGAGTGAGAAGCCCATATGATGCATGTCGGTTGGGAGCTTCAATAGAAGGCAGAAGTGTCACCACCTTAGGGGAGCTTCAATATAAGTCAGAAGGTTCCCTTTCACCTAACGTTTGGGGAACCTGCTTTCATTGACAAGTTGGGGAACCCAATGTAGTATGGGGAACTCACTTTCATTGACAAGTTGGGGTCATGGGGCAATTGAATGTTTATGATTCATGACCAGAGGTTATATAGGTAGCATGCCACACTACAGAAAAACTAAACATCAGAGGAAAATTAAAAGACCCAAAAACTAGACACAAAGAAGTTCGATCCCTTTTTGAAATAGAAGAGCCGTCATAAAAAATAAGGAACTTCATGTTCTCTTATGCATATATAGGAAAAATACCATAGAAACAAAAGAAAAATAAGACATACTTGATCCAGAATCTGTTTGGTATATAGGAAGAATACCAGAGAAACAAACCCTGTAAGTGGGTGGTTCGGGAGGAAAGAAACCAACCATCACCAATTAAGATTTAATCAGCTGAATGTACCTGAATTTAATGGAATGCATGTCTGTAGTTGATCGATCCACTGAAAATTAATTATGGGAAAGTCTATGGACTTTCTTCACTTCATCTTTTCTTCATCCACAATAAACCCTAACCAATGAACTAACACAGAGGAAAACAAATCTAATAATAGAACATTAACCAAATGGACTATGAACCGGCATGTCCACATCCACATAAACTTTCAACATCCATATACAAATTAATCAGACAGAAATCACATTAATCATATAGACTCACTACTACATGGATGGAGAGGAGAAATAGAAAAAGAACGAGGACAAAATGAGAGAAATAACTATATATATAAATCTGGGCAATAGCTTTTTTCACCAACGACTACTTTATCATTGACATGCCAAAATCTTTTTCTAGTATCTTTTTTCACCAATGGCTACTTTACCGTCTACGATGATTATCATCGACATGCCAAATTCTTTTTCTAGTATCTTTTTTCACCAATGGCTACTTTACCGTCTACGATGACCTGCGCTAAACCCGAACCTCCTACTTTCTAAACCAGTGCTATTCAAAAACACATCAACCACCTAAACTTGTGCTACACCTGAACTTAATTCATCATTACAATAGTTGTATGTCCGTAAAGAAAAAGCATAAAATATTCCATGCCATCCGCAAATAAAAAGCATAAAATATTCCATGCCATCCCATCATGTTAAGAATACCCAACGGTTATATTTAAGGTGCATAACATTGGGACGTGGTTGATGCCATTCAAAAATCCTCATAAACTCATCTAACATCTCAATGTGCAGGAAATATTGCATTCTTTTACATCGATAGAAAAGTTAATAATAATAAAATGTAACATCCTTGTGCTTAATATCATTTTTTTATAATTTTATAATAATATGGTTGATTCTTAAAATTGATTTAATTTTAAATGTATTGATTGTTTATCATTAAAATCTATAAATGTATATTAAAAGATATTTGAATTTTTATAATTAATAATTATTAAAAATTTATTATTAAAACGGATATATATTGAAAGATATATGGATTGTTAAAATTAATAATCATTAAATTTTTAGTATTAAAATTAAGTGTATTGAATTTTTTTTTTAGTATAGAAAGATATATTTTTCCATAATTTTTATTTTAGTTTTTTAAATAATTTTTTTTTCATATTTTATATATTTTATATGATGCGAGTTTATGAATTTTTATAATTAATAATTATTAAAAGTTTATTATTAAAATGGATGTGTATTGAAAGATATATGGATTTTAAATATTAATAATCATTAAATGTTTATTATTAAAATTAAGTGTATTAAAAAATAATTGTTTTATAGTATAGAAACAAAGATTTTTCCATAATTTTCATTTTAGTTTTTGAAGTAATTTTTTTTTTCATATTTTATATGGTGCTAGTTTAGGGTTGCCATATATTAGTTATGATTATATTAAAATGTATTTTGTGAAATTGAATTTTAATTAAAAATTAGAGTACATATATCATAAATTTATATAAATATTAAAGTATTCAAACGACCATGATTATGATGATGATGATTAACATCCACTAAGACTGAATTGGTCTATTAGACCTTAAGAGAGTAATTGGGTACTTTTGATTCTTTAGAATTTTGTTTCTGTGCTCAAAAAGCATTAAGAGAAGCTTTTCAAGCTCACCATACTTTTGTTGAGTTAAGAGGTTAGGAAAGTTGGTGGTGTGATAAATATTTTGAAAATGAGATCTAATATGGGTATAGGATGGAAAATCTAAGAGAAAGTGTTTTTTATCTTCAACCTTCTTACTGTCACAAAGGTGACACACTCTTTCATCCCATGGCGTTCTAGGAATTGACCAACGCCTAGTTTCACTATGGAGCTCGTGAGAATTTGTTATTATCTTAGCAATGCTTATTTATTTTTTTTACACTTGGCAAAACAGATAGATAATTTTGATGTTCTAGATTAGGGTTGATTACAACTTTATAATACCTTAGTTTTATTTTTTCCTCTAAGTCTTTATAACACCACATTTTTTCCTTAAATTTTGATTTGATGTTTTTTTTAACAGTATCTTTATTCTGCAAAATGGTTTCTTTGATGATTCAAGCAATTTTAGGTAGCCTCTTGTCTTCCATGTTGTTTAACTTGTTCGTATACATTAGGTATCTAGTCATAGCCATGCTCTCAATGGGGAAGAGGCTTTTTTCTGAGAAGAGGATGGGATAGGGCTTATTTCCTTTAATTTTGAGATTATAGGTTATTAAATTATTTTGTATTTTCTCTTTCTCCACGATTCATGAGAAAGATACTACAGCACCATACTTCACATCCATAAAGAATAACAGGTGTAAATTCAAGTTATTCACAATTTATACATGTTAATAATTTAAAAATTATATAATATATAAATGTAATTTGTTACAATAAAATCGTATAACAAATATTTCTAAGTTGAAAATAAATAATTATGTATGTAAGAACATACTTAAAATTAAATCAATTTAAATTTATAGTAAATATAGTATATTAAGTATCTATATTTATTAAACATAAGGATCAAATTTTTTTAAGTGCAATTTTTTTATTATTTAGAATGTAATTTTGTATATTATTATCAAAATTAAAATTAAATAAATTAAATAAAATTGATACCTAAAAGTGTAATTAGGTGATTAATCAAGGTTAAATAAATTATTCAAGACAATATAAGTGTAACAATAAATGGGACAAAGGGAGAGAATAAAAAGATAAATAAATGAATAATAATCATAATAACAATTGTAATGTTTCCCAAAATTCCCAACAACAAAAAAAAAAAAATAGTTTTACCGTGCTTATAACATACTCATACCACAATTGTATAGTGCTTTGATAAAAGCGTAGTTGTTTATTATCTCACCCTTAAACATAATATGATGCATTTTACTCCTTAGGGTAAAATCATGAAGATGGGTAACACTTTTGCTTGTTTTATGACAAAAAAAAACTGTATTTTCACAAGTTCTTCAACTTTCGGCATACAAAAGTATTTTTTTTATTTAGAATTTCACTTTACAGTGAAAACAAAACTTGTGAATAATTTTTTTATATTTCTAATGACTATTTTTAATTTTTTTTTATCAAGATTTGATACGTCAATTTGTTTAACAGTATGTTCCTTAAACATGAAAGGAATGATAATGAGTTATTGTTTTCCACAACAATGTATCTATTATTAAACTTATGTTTTTAAGAAATGAAATATACTACAACATCTACAGAGACTCTATTTTATTATGACTATAATTTTGAATCTAATGGATGAATATTATAATTTCTAGAATTTTTTGGTATCTATCTTAATTTTTACTTAAAAGTAAAATCTAAAAATACCCTTTTGAAAAGAACAGTTTAGCAATTATGAATATAGATTTTCCATAATTTTTTGTTGTGTATTTTTAGAGATATGGATTTTTCTTTTCACCGAATCATAATCTCACCTAAAAATATTATGCGGTGATTTTTTTATAAAATTAAATAAAATTAGATAAAGACAATGAAAATGAAAACAAATTATACCCAATGAAAGTAGATTCAATTTTAAAAATGTTGGTATCAATTCTCAAACTAAATTATGAGTATTTGTAGGAGTCCGCTACCTCCAAAGATGAAGTAAGATGGAGAGAATTTGCACTTTCCTGCAAACAATCCCATTTTCAAGTTTTCGGTCAAAATATTCTTTCGGCCTAAACCTAGTTTTTAACAGAATCCGTTAAAAATAAACGTTTCGGCCGAAATATGCTTACCATGGGAAACTAATTCATCCAAAAAACATTGTACATGAATTTCAAGGGCACCATTAAATTTGACATGAAAATTTTCGGACGAAAAAGATTTCGGTCGAAAGAAACATTGCCGCTAGCAATTTTGGAGACCCGATTGTCACAAAAGTGTTACCGAGATTCATGATTTTACCCCTTACTAAATCATTGAAAAGGGTGTTTGGACTTAAGACTAGTAGAATTAATTCACATACCTGCATATATAATATTCTTGTTGTGTACCATAATCATACTTTGAAGGGTATCCTTTAACCTTTTCTAGTGCGAATACAGGACTTGTACAAGTTTGTTGGGCTACTTACACGAAACTTTAGTGGCTGCTTTGTGACATCTTTAGGTCCCGATTCCTATTTAGACCGGGTTTGATACAATCTCTATTCTTCTTTGAGTGTAACGTATAATGATTAGGAGTTAGAGCGACCACTCTAGTTATGTAAGTGCGGAGTGTCTTTGTATATGCGTAGTCATTGTGAGGTACGCATAGAACTCGCGTTAGGTAGTTAGGGTTTTTGCAAAGGTACACATTGTTCTTTCCTAAACTGAAAACAAAGTTGGAGTGACTAGTTTCGGATGCGACTTTCTAGTCCATCAACTGAGAATTAAATGGAAAGAAACACTTACAAGTATTAAACCAAAGCCTCAACTAGCTATTTTCCTCATAAATTAATTGGTGATGTGAAATACAGGAGAAAACTTTGTGTATTAAATAGGGTCTTGACTGTTACATTAAAATTTCTCTGCAACGCCTTTCCTCGGCCTCTCGTTCAACTTGTGTGCCCATCGATTTTTTTTCCACCTTGCCATAATCACATGGTTATGGTACTTCACACTATCTCTCTCATTAAACCAAGACATGTACTCTCATGGCTAGCATTCAACGTTCTCTTGGGTTGTATGACCTGGCAGTAATCCCCTATTTCCCTTGATATTGTTACCACTTCTAGTGTTAGACTTAGGCATCGATGGAGTTACTCGCTCTTAACCTAGTAAGTTTATTTGAACCCTGTTATAACACCTGTGTATTATGGTTGTTTAGGTAACTACTAGATAAAAGATTTAATGAAGTTTTGATAGTATTCGTTGTTCTCTGAGGTTCCCATCTAAGATTTTGTAGACTTGGAATAGTTTTCCCCATGTTTTCAGTCGGTTTAGTTAGGGTACAATTCCCTGTGGAAAGCTCTCTTGTTGTTCTCCAAATTCCTCTAAATTGTCCACTAGTTACCAGGTTTGTCTTATTAGATTGGAATAATGGAGGTATTACAGAGCGAAAGAGGTATTTGTTCTCGGTCAGTTCTTCTTACATCAGTGAGGAAAAGTACAGTGGTAAAATAATTTTCTTCAGGGTTCTGTCATTTGGAACGAAAAAGCTACATACATTTCTATATCCATACCTAGATCCTACTTAGGAGAACTCAGGACTAGAGATGTCTTCTTGGTCGGTAGTTCTGAATTCTTTTCCTATACTGTGTCAGGTATTTTATTTGTGAAACAAGGTCTCCTTAGAAAACCCATCACTCTCGATTCATGTCACGACCCTATGTCTATTATTCTATTTCTAGATTCTATACCCCCTTTTTTTTTGGCGTATATAAAAATACCGGCCTCCATACAAGGTGGATTCTATCTACCAAATAAGTTTTGAAAAAGGAAGAAAAGAGGTTGTCTGTGTGTCATGAATTATAGTTTGTTGTTAAATTGGCAGCATTTGTTTCCTTTCCAGCATATTGATTCTATCTGTGGGCATAAATTAACAGAGAGAATAGTTATGTCTTAATTTTAAGAAAATGTTAGTCTTTCGCCAAAAAACATTCAAACAGTAATATTCCTTAGGTTAATAAGATTGCATGTTTCACCGCGATGCTTTCAGGATCTGGTTGAGTAAGTCTTTGAATTAGTTTATAAATCGCATTTCTTTGAGGGCAAGATTTAGTCTCTAAATTAGTTTGTAAATCACATTTCTTCAAGAACAAGATTTCAATTATTATCTAAGGGTGGGGCCCTATTGTATGCAAGGGTACCAATCAGGATTCTATCGTCCCATCTCTCCCTTTCCGGGCACCAGACAGATCTTCAACAGTGTCATGAAAGGAAAGGTGACCTCCATCCCTCGAATTAAGTACAGACTCTTAATTATCTCTATGGCAGCTTTATTTCTCTTTCTTCTGTTACGGACTCTGTTCTGCATTTTTCAATGATCTTCTTGATTGCAAATTTTTATGTGGTTATTAATTTTAATCTCTACGTTTCCTTGCAGGGTCTGTTCCTCCCAACCATATAACAAGGCAACCAAAATCACTTGCCCGATTCACCCCCTAGCCTGATCATGAATCCATGAGGGCAAACTTGGAAACTCCTCCTCACCAATGTCCTTCCATTCCAACAGTTATCCTCTTGCCTCAAACTTACTCAATAGTGCTCATAACAACAAGGCAAATCTATTTCAATAGGCTCCTCTTACCTCACACTCAATTTTGTAGTGTTCATAACAGCAAGAGAGCTCAAAAATCTTTTTCCCCGACATACTTGGAAGCATCCTCCCTCCTCACATATGCTATTTATCAATTTTTCCCAAGTCTTTTTCCCTCCTTTGGGGATTTTCATAGATTTCTTAATCCCTGATTCTCAGGGGCTTCCAGTGGCCAAATCTCTGATTTTCCACTTGTAATAATTAGCCCAGAGGCAGTTCCAACTTGTTCCCCACTCATGGAGTCATGGTCAACTGATCTTTTTAACATGGTTGTTCCATTTGTCCTCCTGTAGTTAATATAAATATTTTGTTTTGATACAAGTGTCATAGTCAAATAGTTAGTTGAGTCCAAACAGATCTCTGCCCAACAGTCACAATTATTAAATTCGAAATTTGGAATTGCCATAAATGGAAAAAAAATTCTAGATTTGAACTTGCCAAAAATGGAAATAAATTTCGAGCACACAAAAAATAAAAATATTTTATTTTGGGGGGATGTCACATCCTTTCCCCCTTCAGTAAAACACTATCCTCAATGTTCGTTCCTCTCCTGGAACAGGATTGGATGATATTTCCACAAATCTCCCACCAATTCCCAAGTGGCCTCCTCAGGACAAAAGTGCATCCATTGCACCTTTACCTGAGCGATGACTCTATTTCGAAGTTTTATTTCTTTCCAGTCCAGAATGCACAGGGGTTCCACCTAGAAATCGCCTTTGGGCTCCACCTGCACCAAGTTCCAATCAATCATATGAGTAGGGTCATGAATATACTTTTTCAACAAAGAAACATGAAATACATTATGAATTCCTAGATTAGCTGGAAGTGCAAGATGATATGCTACGGGTCATGGATGATTTTAGGGGCTAAATTTCCCTCATGGGCTAATTTTCCATGGTTTTTCCAAAAATGAGATTCGCTATTTTAAAAATGATTCGCCCAAATTATATAGGATAAAATTATTTTACCTTAAAAATTGCCAAAAAATTATAAAAACTATATAAAACCCTTGGAAATTTGAATATTTTTACAAAAATATTGCCAATCATTTATAGTTGGGATATGAAGGATTAGTAAGATTCGCCAAGGTTTCTACATTTAAAAATAAATTTCCATCTTTAAAATCGTCCCTGCTACGGGTCCAATTCGAGATAGTATCTCGAAGGGCCCACAAAACCTGGGTGCCAGCTTGGCATAGTTCTCCAACTTCAGCAATCTTTTTCGGGCTTTGACCTTCAAATAAACATGGTCTTCCACATGAAATTCCAAGTGTCTTCTTTTTTGATCTGCATAGCTCTTCTGTCTATCCTTTGCTTCTTTAAACTGATGTTCTACCCTTTTTACCATGTTCTCCATTTCTTGGAGTATCTCTTATCCAACTATGAGTCTTTCAGTTGGGTTATCCCAACTAATTTGAGTTGTACACTTTCTACCATAAAGTATTTCGAAAGGGATCAACTTAGCCGAAGTTTGGTACCCATTGTTATATGCAAATTCTACCAAGTGTAGGTAGTCTTCCCACTTGTTTGGCTTTGTTCTTGCATACATGTGAAGCACATCCTCTATGATTTGGTTTGTCCTTTACGTTTGTCCATCCGTTTGTGGATGATAACTCGTACTGAAATTCAAATTAGTATTTAGCACTGCAAACAATTCCTTCCAAAAAGAGGATGTGAATTTTACGTCTCTATCTGAAATCACCATTTTAGGAATACCATGCAGTCTAAAAATTTATTTCATGAATATTTCAGCAATGTTAATAGCTTTAAAAGTAAACTTTACAGGAATAAAGTGTGCATACTTACTGAGTTTATCAATTACAACCATGATAGAATCATTCTATTTCTGAGTTTTATGCAAACCTGTTATAAAGTTCAGCAATATGGTCTCCCATTTCCATTCTGGTACTGGTAATGGCTGTAATAGGCCGGTTGGATGTTGGTGTTCGGCCTTAACCTACTAACAATATTGGCACCTAACCAAATATCCTGTTGTTTCGCCCTTCATATTGGGCCAATAAAATAGTTTTCTAAGTGTTGTTATTGTTTTTTGGTAGCCTGGATGGCGAGAATACGGTTTCTTATGAACTTCGTCTAAAATAGTTAATTTTAGCTCTACTAAATCTGGTATGTAAAGTCCGTTTTTAAATCTTAATAGTCACTCCTTGTCAATACTTATATCTGGTTCATCTAAGTTTGTGCTACTATTTTGTAATTCTTCCATCATCTTAGTGTAATTTCCATCATTAATACTTGTCATTTTTATTCTTTCTTCGAGATCACTTTCTGCCCTACTGATATTTATCTCAAATAACCCATGGATTCTCCAGCTTAAAGAATCTACTACTTTATTTTCCTTACCCTTGATATGTATGACCTTGAATTCGAATTCACTCAAGAAGGCTAGCCACCTTCCTTGTCTTGCATTAACGTCTTGTTGGTTAAACAAATATTTCACTCCACTATTATCCGTTAATAGTAAGAATTTTTTGCCCATTATATAGTATCGCCACATTTTTAAGGCATGTATTATTGCTGCCAATTCTAAGTCATGAGTGACATAGTTTCGCTCGTGTTCCTTTAATTTCCAGGACTCATAACAAATCACATGCCCTTCTTGAGTTAGAACAACACCTAGTCCCTCTTTACTTGCATCAACACATACTTTGAAGTCTTTATCTGGGTCTTCTACCTTAAAAATGGGCGCTGATATCAATAATTCTTTTAGGTTGTTAAAACTGTCTTGACACTTTTGCAACCAGTTAAACTTCGTCCCTTTCTTTTGTAATGTTGTGATAGGGTAGGCTATCTTGAGAACCCTTCTATAAATCTGCGATAATATCCGGTGATTTCCGTGAATGACCGGATATCTGCCACATTCTTAGGTACTGGCCATTCCATAATGTCTTTTATCTTTTTTGGGTCTATGGAAATGCCTTTTGAGGAAATGATATGTCCTAAATATTGTATTTCTTTTTGATAAAAGTCACATTTGTCAAAATTTTTGTATAGCTTATGTTTCCTTAGTTTTTGCAGAACTATTCTTAGGTGTTCATCATGTTCCTCCTCCATTTTAGAATAGACCAGAATATTGTCAATAAATACTACTACGAACTTGTCTAAGTACTGGCTGAAAATGTTTTTCATCAAGCACATAAATCTGGCTGGTGTGTTAGTGAGTCCAAAAGGTATGACTAAAAACTCACGAAAAGATATTTTGTTTATGTCCTGGTCCTTTATCCTAACTTGATGATAACCGGATCGTAAATCCAATTTTGCGAAGATCTTGGCCCCACCAACTTGATCGAATAGATCATTTATCTTGGGTAAGGGGTATTTGTTCTTAATGGTCACTTTGTTCAGTTGTCTATAATCGATACATAGTCTTAGAGTACCGTATTTCTTTTTCACAAAGAGGACTGGTGCTCCCCATGGCGAGACACTTGGTATGATATACTCTTTGTCCAACAATTCCTGTAATTGTATTTTTAATTCTGTCAATTCTAGTAGACTCATTTGGTAGGGTGATTTTGAGATGGGGGATGATACGGGTAGTAAGTCTATGGAGAAATCTATTTCTCTCCTAGGAGGCAATTCTGGTATCTCATCAACAAACATGTCTCTGAATTCACGTAGGACAACAAAGTCTTCTAACTTGGCCTTATCTTCTTTTTCTAATAGATTTGTTACTTGGATGGAATAAACTTGACATCCCTTTCTAATACATTTCTTGAATTTAATCGCTAAAACTTGTCTGATTGACACAGGTTTTGGTATGCCTTGGGTTGTTCTAATAGTGCCAAAATTATCTTTGTAGCTAAGTATCTTTGTATAATAGTCTAGTACTGCTTTGTGTTGTTCCAACCAATCTATCTCGATAATCATATCATAAGATCCTAGTGGTAGGATGTTCAGATTGGTCCTTATCTTTTGACCATCTAAGCTGAACTCAAGATCAAAAATAAAGTTAACTAATTTTCTTTTAGCACCTGTTGCTAGTTGTACAAGCCAAAAATTTTCATGCTTTTGTTTCTTAAGTTTATTCAACTCTACTACATCAGGAGTAACATAACCTAACATAGCTCTAAGGTCAATTAAAACAGAGATTCGAGTGTCATGGATTTTACCTTCGATTTCTACCACCAAATACTAGTGGTCAGCTTGTCAACCATCTATGGCTGCGTTTATCTGATGCAAACTTTTGCCCATGTCTCCCACTGTCGAGGCTTCTTGCAAATTGTGGACAGCAATGTTTTTTGTTTCAATTAAACATGGATGGTTCCTCCTTAGATGAGTCTCTCCACACTCCCAACACTTTAATGGCTCCGTACACAGTCACCTGTAATATGAACTATTATTATTATACTTCTATCCCGGATGAAGATCCTCCAACGTTCTCTACTAGTCCATACATTACAGTATTTGAGTTGTTCCTATAACAATAATTCCTACTATGTTCCTACAGCTTTGTGAAGAAGTAGAGGTCAATCGGGTTTTGGTGATCACAAGTGCCGAACAAAATGAATGACCCCGTTGTTTACGAAAATCTGAAATACGGAAAGACTGTGGGCCAACACTTCGGGGTTTCGGGGTTCGGGGTTTCGCAAGTACAAAATCCAAACATCAACACACACAACAACTCCCAAAATTGTGAAAGGTGACTAGTACTTCGGGATTTTGAAGTTTGATATTTTGCGAGTATAAGTGCCCAAACAACACACAACAACTTCCAAAAATGTGAAAAGGGAAAGGTAGGACCCTCATTTCGGGGTTTCATGGTTCATAACTTTCTAAGTTTCGGTGTCCAAAAATCAACATAAACAAACTTCTGAAAATGAAAAAAAGGTAAGGTGGGTCCCACATTTCAGGATTTCGGGGTTCAAAACTTTGCGAGTTCTGATGTCCAAACATCAACATAAACAAACTTTCGAAAATGAGAAAAAGGAAAGGTGGGTTCCGCATTTCGGGATTTCAGGGTTCGAAACTTCGCGAGTTCTGGTGTCCAAACTTCAACATGAACAAACTTTCGAAATGCGAAAGGAAAGAAAGGTGAGACCCGTATTTAGGGATTTCAGGGTTGAGAACTTTGCGAGTTCGAGTGTCCAAATATCAACATAAACAAACTTTTGAAAATGCGTAAAACAAAGGAACTAACATTTTGGGATTTTGGGATTCGGGGTTTCAAATGCCAAACAACAACATACAACAACTCCCAAATTCTGAAAGGTGAAAGGGTGTGGGACTAACACTTTGGGATTTAGGGATTCAAGGTTTCAGGGTTTGGAAAAGAAAGGGAACTTCATATAAATGTAACCAGCAAGTCCCGAATGTTGAAATTCACATTATTTTCATAATTCTAAGATTTTTGCCTTGTATTGGTATTCTTACTTTCATTCTATGAAATAGTAGGTGTAGAAGTATTCAACATCTGTTTACTTATCAGAATTCCAAAAAAATATAACATCTGAGTTTTATATGCATATAATCTATAAAAGGGTACAATAGGGTAACAGGTTATGTAAAAGGTAACTCCTCTTATGTTTACTTAGAGCCTCTTTAAACGATGCATTAAATGTCAACATTACTAGATCTGTGCATCTATGTAAATATATGAATAAAAATATCATTCCATTAGAGTTTGGAAATTATAATTGATAATCCCAGGGATCTGAGTTTGGTTTCCAGGGGTTCCCAGAATTCTTTAACTTTCTGAATTTTGTACATCTAGTATTTTGACTTCAGATTAAACCTAACCCGTAGATAGACTGACTTTCTTAAACTCAACTCCTATAAAAATAAATTTTCCTAGCATTTCCGAATTTCGGGAGGGACCACTCCAGAATTTAGGCTGTGATTGTACATTTTGTAATGTACCTCAAAATTTACATACAAAAAAAATAAAAAATTATTTGGGAACATTGAATTGGTTTTGTATCCTTGAGGCCATTCAAACATTTGTCTATCCTAAGGTACATTTGTCTTATTTATTTCTCTCCTCTAACCTATTAACATAGGGTCGCTATTTCTTTTGGTAAAGTGTTACATACGACAACATATCTATAATTAAGGACCCTTTGTCTCATGGTAACTCAATACTATCCACTATCATATTCTTAAGCCACTCTAAGACATGTAGTAATAACCACTTAGAGTCTTTCTATCCTATAATGCAAGGTTAGAGGTGCAAGGCCTACATAAGACTGATCCCTTAAGTGTAAGTAGCATTATACAATCTACAAGGAGATATTAAGCTTATTCGGAAAATAAAGGTAAAGTGGGTTAACAAAGGTAAATTGCACCTTGAATTTATAGCGCGCAGGGGTTAATCTATTTAGAAGTTGGGGATTATGATTGTTGGCACACAACTCATTAGGTAATGACAAGGCCCAACCTTTTGGTGTTTAATGCAAGTTCGATGGATTTGACATGAAATGGTGTAGTGACACCTTACTCCGGTTGCCTCACCATCAATTCCCTTAACTCCAATACAGGTGGAAGGAACTATGCCTTAAAGGACTGTCTGCACAAATTTAATACACTTGGGAAAGTGTCTATTCGACACAGAGCTCGACTGGCATGCTTCCAAGGAAACGTTGAAACTTTCCCATAATCACATGGCCTATGTACGAGCTCCTTCTCTCCTTTTTCTCCATTTGGAGGTTACCTCGCGCCTTTCACTCTCATTCAGCTTTTTGGTTTGGATGGGAGAGGATTCACCATTCATTATCTCCCTGGTTAAGATTTCTTTATGTGAAGGATAGAGAAAGGTCTCAGACTAAAACCTTTGTTGGCTAAAGCCTCATGGCCGGGGTACATGGTTCAATCTCTGTACTAAGTGCATCGAGGTTCTTGGTGAAGATTTCCGATAGCCATTCTATGTGGTAAGTTTTACCTTCAACTCTCTTTTATTTATGTTTTTAAAACAAACATTCTTCTTGTTTGTGGTTATGTGCACACCTTTTTTCTTTGATAGTATATTCATCTTTTTCCAGGGTACTTGTCTGTGGTTCTGTGCACAACTCTGTTCTTTGATAATGTCTTCTTCTTTCTCCAGGGTACTGTGTTAGGAAAGAAAAAGAGTCAGGTTCTGTTTTGTAATGGTTTTGACTCCTATTCTAGTTTATCCCTATTACTGTACCATACAACATGTTGGGACCGAGCCATTAATTGTATCTGAAGTCGGGAACTTAATCAGTTAAACTCCTTGCTATTATTCCTTGTTCTCCTTCTTTGGGTAGTCTGATATACCCTTGTTATTTCGTGTCTTCATTCAGTTAAACCTGTGTTATTATCTTCTGGTCTCCTCCATTGGATAGTCCATTAAATTCTTGTTATTGTTTTCCTGCTCTTCTGTGGCTGGCTTTAGTGTTAACTGGTAGCATCGATTTAGAAGTGAAGTTCTTCCCATTTGTCGAACGCGTTTAATCTCTTCTGTTAAGTTGAATGCATGAAGGATTATGTTTACCATGCATAGTTTCTATGCCTTTTATTCTTTCTGTTATTCCTGTATTACCCCTTCGAATTATATACTAGTATCCATTACTAATGATGGGCCCCTAGTTGTGCAAGGGTACCCATCAGGGAGGCACAAAAACCCTTTCCTCCCTTAGTCCGAGCGATGTAATGCGAAGACAGGAGGCATACATCCTCTGCTTTAGTTAAGTATTCAACAGGTCCTTTTAGTCATTTCCAATTCTGTAATTTAAAAACCTTATCCTGTTGGTTATGTTTTAATACTTTTCGTTACTTCTGTGCAGGTGTAGGCATGCCGAAGCATGGGGATGCCCTCCTTGTTTCAACAAAAGGTATTCTGGTTCCTACGCAGTTTCTCAGTTATTTGTCGTGATTCAAACCCTAATGATAGGTTAATATCAAGTTCTGGGGTATGCCTTGAGTTGTATAAAAGATTTCTGGTATACCAAACCATTGTACAGTGTGCACCTGGTTGGATTTTGGTAACTAGACTGTCGATTGTTAAAAAAAATATAGTACTCATTATATCATGTGTATTAGTTCTATTGGGGGTTTGGAACTCTGAAGTATTTCCTCTGCATAATATAAGTTTGGTTTCTGTTCTGGCTATCATATTTGTTTTCTTCCAAAATCGAATCTCATTATTGGATGTATAACCCTTTCTGAACCAAATCAGCCATGCATAGTGATTATGCCTAGGGGTTTGGTTCTTTCCCAGAATTAATATGGTCAATGATTCTAGTCTTTTTTGTTTATGTTACCAATTGAAGAATTTACTAGTTCAGTTTCATGCACCACAAGTCTTTTACCTTATGTTCTCTTTTAGTTAGAAGGGTTGAATAACTTTAATCGATCTACTTATTAGTGGGAAGTAGCTTCATTACAGTTCATGTACTATTTTCCTTTAGTTTTTGCTTATCGTATAGATCTATGCATAAAAAAGGTTCGATGGTCCTCATTATTCGTTATGATTCGTGTTTTATTACCTTCTGTTTCCATTATCATTATTTAAAAAGTCTCTACATGGCTACTCCATTTGTCCTTCTGCAACCAATATAAAATATTATTTTCTTTCCTCTTTCATACAAGTTTCATAGTCAAGTAGCTAGTTGGGACAAATCAGAACTCTTCCCAATAGTCAAATCATTTATTACAATCATAAAATCCGAAATTTGGAATTTCCATAATTCGCAAAAATCTTCCAATTTCAGAATTTACTAAAAACGGAAATAACTTTCCAACACTTTTAGATTCTAAATTATTTTGTCCAATTTATTTATTTTGGGGATGTCACATCCTTTCCTTCTTAAATAAAACACTATCCTCAGTTTTCGTTCCTTTCCTGGAACAAGATTGGATGATATTTCCTCAAGTCTCCCTCCAATTCCCAGGTGGCCTCCTCAGGACTAAAGTGCTTCCGTTGCACCATTACTTGAGTGATGACTCTGTTCCGAAGTGCTATTTCTCTCCATTCCAGAATGCACAGGGGTTTCACCTGGAACTCGCCTTCGGGTTCCACTTGCACCAAGTTCCAATCAGTCATATGAGTAGGGTCATGAATATACTTTTTCAGCAATGAAACATGAAATATATTCTCAATTCCTAGATTAGCTGGCAATTCAAGTTGGTATGCTACGGGTCCAATTCGAGCTAGTATCTCGAAGGGCCCACAAAACTTGGGTGCCAACTTGGCACAGTTTCCTAATTTCAACGAGCTCTTTCGGGCTTTGAATTTCAAATAAACATGGTCTCCTGCTTGAAATTCCAAGTGTTGTCTTTTCTTGTCTGCGTAACTCTTTTGTCTGTCCTGTGCTTCCTTCAAGTTATGTTGTACCTTCCTAACCATGTTCTCCATTTCTTGGAGAATTTTGGGTCTGACCATAAGTCTATCAGCTGGGTTATCCCATCTGATTGGCGTCATACTTTTTTTCCGTACAGTATTTTGAAAGGGCTTAACTTAGCTGAAGTTTGGTACCCATTGTTATAAGCAAATTCTACCAAGTGAAGATAGTCTTCCCACTTGTTCAGTTTTTTTCTCACATACATGCGAAGCATATCCTCCACAATCTGGTTTGTCCTTTCGGTCTGCCATCCATTTCTGGATGATAACTTGTACTGAAATTCAAGTTAGTATTGAGCCCTGCAAACAATTCCTTCCAAAAGGCGGATGTGAATTTTACGTCTCTATCTGAAATCACCATTTTAGGAATACCATGCAGTCTAAAGATTTCTTTCATGAATATTTCAGCAATGTTTATAGCTTTAAAAGAAGACTTTACAGGAATAAAATGTGCAGACTTACTGAGTTTATCTATAACAACCATGATAGAGTCATTTTGTTTCTGATTTTTTAGCAAACCTGTTATGAAGTCGAGTGATATAGTCTCCCATTTCGATTCTGGTACTGGCAATGGATGTAATAGGCCAATTGCATGCTGATGTTCTGCCTTAACATGCTGACAATCTTGGCATCTTGCCAAATATTCTATTTTTTTTTCCTTTCATACTAGGCCAATAAAATAGTGTTTTAAGTGTTGTTATCGTTTCCTGGTAACCTGGGTGGCTTGAATACGGTTTCTTATGCACTTCGTCGAAGATTGTTAATTTTACCCTTGGTGAATCTGGTATGTAAAGTCTATTTTTAAATCATAATATTCCCTTCTCTTCGATACTTAGATCTGATTTATCTGAGATTGCGGTGTTGTTCGGTAATTATGTCATTATTTTAGTATAGTTTTTTTCATCAATACGAGCTTCCTTTATTCTTTCTTCTAGATCACTTTCTTCCCTGCTAGTATTCATTTCAAATAACCCATGGATTCTTCTACTTAAGGCGTCTGCTACCTTATTTTCCTTGCCCTTGATATGTCTGACCTCGAAGTCAAATTTTCTCAAGAAAGATAACCACCTTGCCTGCCTTGCATTAATATCTAGTTGGTTAAACAAATATTTCAGCCCACTGTTGTCTGTTAATAATAGGGATCTTCTACCCATTATGTAGTGTTGCCACATCTTTAGAGCATGTATTACTGCTTCCAACTCCAACTCATGGGTGACATAATTTCTCTCATGTTCTTTTAATTTTCGAGACTCATAACAGATAACATGTCCTTCCTGTGATAGGACACCACCTAGTCCTTCTTTACTTGCATCAACGCGTACAGTGAAGTCTTTATCTGGGTCTGCTACTTTCAATATGGGTGTCATTGTCAATAATTCCTTGAGTTTGTTGAAGCTGTCTTGACACTTCTCTAACCAATTAAACCTGGTTCCTTTCTTTTGTAATGAGGTGATAGGGTAGGCTATCTTGGAAAACCCCTCTATAAACCGGCGGTAATATTCGGTGATTCCCATGAATGACCATATATCCACTACATATTTAGGTATCTCTTTCTGGTAAAAGTCATACTTGTCGAAATTAGCATACAGTTTGTGCTTCCTTAATGTTTGCAGCACTATTCTTAAGTGTTCCTCGCGTTCCTCCTCCATCTTTGAATAGACTAGGATGTCGTCGATGAATACTACCACAAACTTTTCCAAGTACTCACTAAAAATACTTTTCATTATGCACATAAAAGTGGCTGGGGCGTTAGTGAGTCCAAATGGTATGACTACAAACTCATATGTTTGTATCTTGTCTGAAATGTTGTTTTGTTTATGTCTTCATTTTTTATCTGAACTTGATGATAACCGGATCGTAAGTCAAGCTTTGAAAAGATCTTCGCTTCCCCCACTTGATCGAATAGGTCATTCATCCTTGGTAAGGGGTATTTATTCTTAATCGTCATTTTGTTTATTTGTCTATAGTCGATACATAATCTTAGAGTACCGTCCTTCTTTTTCACAAAGAGGACTGGTGCTCCCCAAGGTGAGACACTCGGTCTAATGTACTCTTTGTCCAACAACTCTTGCAATTGTATTTTTAATTTTGTCAGTTCAGGTAGAATCATCCGGTAAGGCACCTTTGAGATAGGAGCGGAACCGGGTAACATATCTATGGAGAAGTCTATTTCCCTTCTAGTGGGTAATTCTGGTATCTCATCCACAAACATGTCTTTGAAATCACGTAGGACAGCAAAGTCTTCCAACTTTGGCTTATACCCCTTTATTGCTAGATTCGTGACTTGGATGGCATACACTTGGCATCCCTTCCTCATACATTTATTTAGTTGCATCACTGGAATTTCTCTGACTCATACTGGTTTCGATATAACTTGGGTTGTCTTGGTAGTGTTGGAATCATTCTTATAACTAAGAATCTTTGTATAGAAATTTAATATTTCTTTGTGTCGTTCCAACCAGTCCATCCCAATAATCATATCATAAGATCCTAATGGTAGAATGTTCAGATCAGTCTTTATACATTGACCATCTAATATGAATTCAAAATCAGGAACAAATTCCACTACCTTTCTTTTAGTACCAGTCACTAATTGTACAAGCCATAATTTCGCGTGCTTCATTTTCTTAAGTTGGTTTGACTCAACCACAATAGGTGTGATTTAACTTAATTTAGCTCCAGGGTCAATTAAAACAGAAATTCAGGTATCATTGATTTTACCTTCAATTTTTACCACCAAGGACTAATGGTCAGCTTGTCGACCATCTATGGTTGCATTTATCCGATATAGGCTTCTGCCCACATCTCCCACTGTCGAGGCTTCCTGCAGATTATGAACAACAATTCTATTTGTTGAACTCAAACGTGGATAGTTCCTCCTTAGATGAGGCTCTCTACATTCCCAACACTTTAATGGCTTGCAGGGGTTGTCTCCAAGCTTCTTCATTCCCAAGTTTACTGGTTTACCACTACCTTGCGTAATTGGATGGTTTGAGTGAAAGTCCTTTCTCGGAAAACCTTTTGCTGTATTCCGATGAGGAGATGGATGGTACCCCTTCTTCCATTGGTTCATTCACTCTTGTTTCTTATCTTTCCAAGTTTTAGGAAACTCCACCCGTTGTTTTTACTGATCGTAGCACATTCGATATTTCCTGAACACTTCGCTCAAGGATTTGGGGTTGTCAAATTCAATTCTGTCCTTGTAGGATTGTGGTAGGCAACTTAGAAAATGATGAATTTTTACTTTATCCTCTCGGATGTATGGTATGAACCTTAACAATTCTAAAAACTTATTTATAAGGTCCTCCATTGTCATCTGTCCAAACCGTAACTTGTACAATTCTTTTGTCTTTATTTCATAGCAACTTTCCAAAAGGTATTGTTTCTTGAAATACTTCTTAAAGTCAGACCATTCCAACTGTTTTTCCTTTAGGCCCTTGGCCAATTTCAGGTCCTACCACCAAATGTTGGCCTTCTCTCTCAGATTGTAAATGGCCATTCTGACCTTCATGTTGCTGGAATAATTGTAGATCTGGAAGTATTTTTTGATGTCCAATAGCCATGTTTCAACTTCCTCTCCTGTCTTGGATTCTCCATCAAAAGTAGCTGGTTTAATCTTTTTAAATTCTCCTTCGAGGTGGTCTACTTGTTTTATTTTTCTGTCAGATTTAGTTTTTTCCTCAGCTGAAGGTGTCCCTTCTGATGAACTATCTCCTTTTTTTGTTTCTACCTCGGAGTTCTTGGAAGATATTTTTTTGACTTCTTTCTTATGGTTATCGTCCTTTGGGATTTTCTAGGTCACTATACTGCGTAGCAGGACTTCATTTATTTCTTTCTATTCCTATTGTGCTTTTTTCAGTTTTTCATTGTCGGCTTTGAAAATTTGTAATTCAACAATAAGGTTCCTCATTATTTCTAACACTTCCATGGGTGAAATTCCATCACTGTTTTGTCTTGTATCTCCAGGGGGTCCCTGCTGTGGGTTTTCTCCCATCCTGATCTCTGCATCATCTTGAGTTGCCATAATTAACAAGACAGAAATAACTGTCTGTTTGTAACCATCAGATTTTTGTTAGTTTTATATAAATAGAAAGATATCTATACTAAACAACTATTGTGGCCATGTTCAGGTCCAGTGTTATCATCTTTTTGCTCTGATACCATATGTAATGTACCTCAAAATTTACATACAAAAAAAAAAACAATTGTTTGGGAACATTGAATTTGTTTTGTATCCTTGAGGCCGTTTAAACATTTGTCTATCCTAAGGTAAGTTTGTCTTACTGCTTTCGCTCCTCTATCCTATTAACATAGTATTGCTATTTATTTTGGTAAAGTGTTACATACGAAAACATATCTATAATTAAGGACCCTTTGTCTCATGGTAACTCAATACTATCCACTATCTTATTCTTAAGCCACTCTAAGACATGTAGTAATAACCACTTAGAGTCTTGCTATCCTATAATACAAGGTTAGAGGTGCCAGGCCTATAGAAGATCGATCCCCTAAGTGTAAGTAGCATTATACAATCTACAAGGAGATATTAATCTTATTCGGAAAACAAAGGTAAAGTGGGTTAACAAAGGTAAATTGCACCTTGAATTTATAGCGCCCAGGGGTTAATCTATTTAGAGGTTGGGGATTATGATCATTGGCACACAACTCGTTAGGTAACGACAAGCCCGAACCTTTTGGTGTTTAATGTAGGGTCGATGGATTCAACATGAAACGATGTAGTGACACCTTCCTCCAGTTTCCTCGCCATCAATGCCCTTAACTCCGATATAGGTGGAAGGAACTATGCCTTAAAGGCCGGTCTGCACAAATTTAATACACATGGGAAAGTGTCTATTCGACACAGAGCTTGACTGGCATGCTTCCAAGGAAACCTTGACACATTCCCATAATCACATTGGCTATGTACAAGCTCCTTCTCTCCTTTTTATCCATTCGGAGGTTACCCCGCCCCTTTCACTCTCATTCGGCTTTTTGGTTTGGGTGAGAGAGGATTCACTGTCCATTCACTCCCTGGTTAAGGGTTCTTTTTGTGAAGGATAGAGAAAGGTCTCAGACTAAAACCTTTGTTGGCTCAAGCCTCATGGCCAGGGTACACAGTTCAGTCTATGTACTAAGTGTGTGGAGGTTCTTGGTGAAGCTTTTCGATAGCTGTTCTGTGTGGTAAGTTTTACCTTTGGTCGTATTTTATTTATGTTTTTAAAACAAACATTCTACTTGTCTTTGGTTCTGTGCACACCTCTGTTCTTTGATAGTATCTTCGTCTTTTTCCATGGTACTTGTCTATGGTTCTATGCACAACTCTATTCTTTGATAATGTCTTTGTCTTTCTCTAGGGTACTATCTTAGTAAAGAAAAAGAGTCAGGTTCTGTTTTGTAAGGGTTTTGACTCCTATTCTAGTTTATCCCTGTTACTACACAATATGACCTGTCGGGACCGAGCCATTACTTGTATACGAAGTCTGGAACTTAATCGGTTAAACTCCTTGCTATTATTCCTTGTTCTCCTTCGTTGGATAGTCCATTATACCCTTGTTATTTCGTGTCTTGTTTCTGTTAAACCCATGTTATTATCTTCTGGTCTCCTCCGTTGGATAGTCCATTAAATTCTTGTTATTGTTTTCCCACTCTTCTATGGCTCGCTTTAGTGTTAACTGGTAGCATCGATTTAGAAGTGAAGTTCTTCCCATTTTCCGAACGCGTTTAATCTCTACTGTTAAGTTGAATGCACAAAGGTTTATGTTTACCATGCATATTTTTTGCGCCTTTTATTCTTTCTGTTATTCCTGTATTACCCCTTTGCATTATATACTGGTATCAATTACTAATGATGGGCCTCTGGTTGTGTGAGGGTACCCTCAGGGAGGCACAAACACCCTTTCCCTGCTCAGTTTGAGATGTAATGTGACAACATGAGGCATACGTCCTCTACTTCAGTTAAGTATTCAACAGGTCCTTTTAGTCATTTCCTATTCTGTAATTTAAAAGCCTTATCCTGTTGGTTATGTTTTAATACTTTTCGTTACTTCTGTGCAGGTGTAGGCATGCTGAAGCATGGGAACGCCCTCCTTGCTTCAACAAAAGGTATTCGGGTTCCTACATAGTTTCTCAATTATTTGTCCTGATTCAAACCCCGCTGAGAGGTTAATATAAAGTTCTGAGGTATGCCCCGAGTTGTATAAAAGATTTATTGTATACCTAACCATTGTACAGTGTGCGCCTGGTTGGATTTTGGTAACGAGACCGTCGATTGTTAAAAATAATACAGTACTCATTATATCATGTGTATTAGTTTTCTTGGGGGTTTGGAATTCTGAAGTATTTCCTTTGCATAATATAAATTTGGTTTCTGTTCTGGCTATCATATTTATTTTGTTCCAAAATCGAATCTCATTATTGGATGTATAACCCTTTCTGAACCAAATTGGCCATGCATAGTGATTACACCTAGGAGTTTGGTTCTTTCCCAAAATTAATATGGTCGATGATTCTAGTCTTTTTCATTTATGTTTTCAATTGAAGAATTTACTAGTTCAGTTTCACGCACCACAAGTCTTTTACCTTCTATTCTCTTTTAGTTAGAAGTGTTGAATAACTGTAATCAATCTTCTTATTAGTGGAAATTAGATTCATTACATTTCATGTACTATTTTACTTTTGTTTCTGCTTATCGTATAGATCTGTGCATTAGAAAGGTTCAACGGTCCTCATTATTTGTTATGATTCGTGCTTTATTACCTTTTGTTTCCATTATCATTATTTAAAAAGTATCTACAGAACTATTTAGGTTACGTAACAAGAAAATCTTTTAGCCTTTGTTCTTGATTTATATTGATTAAACCCTCTATGGGTCTTCTCACACGAACACGAAATAGTATTTTCATTACGTCATGACCCGTGGTTAATTATTTTCTCACAGGGTCATCCCTTACTGTCGTATCCATCTCAATTTATGCATGTATATATATTTATATATAACCTACCTGTAATGGGGTCCGATAAGTCCTTTCCTTTCTTGGAATTATAATTTTCCTCTTATAAGGTTATCTATCCCCTTAACACTATCGGACTCGGGTATGGACAGTTTACTTACTGGCATTCTTCCTCTATGGAAGCACGTCCATTACACTATATACTATATATATATATAATTTTAAAGACTATACCAGTCTATATGTCGGTCGATTAGTACTTCACTATTGTAGAGTATACTTGTTGGATTTATGAATGTATGCTTAGTCACAAAGGCTCATTGTTTATTAGTAGCATTCACAGGAAAAACTAAAACAAGACAATCTATTATAGAATTTGTAACTAATACAGAATTGATTTTGCTGTCAATACATTCTAGAAAATCTTAATAATATACCCAGTATTAAATCTAAATAAAAAGGTCCATTTCCAGCCAATTATTTGGAAGTAAACAGTCAGATATTTCCCACAGCATTCGACTAGAAAAAAAATCTTATAAAGAAGTAAAATGAATTTCAATACATGATCATTTGACTAGAGTAAGGTAGAGTTATATACCTGAACAAGATTTTACAGGAATACGAAGGGAGCAACCACGTTCCTCCTAACCATAGAACAGGGAAGCCAACCTACTTGCTCGATTCACCCCCTAGCCTGACCATGAATCCATGAGGGCGAATTGAAATCTCATCTCCAACAATGTCCTTCGAATACCTATGGTATTCACTTGCCTCACACTAACACAGTAGTGTTCATAACAATAAGAACAAAATTTCTTAGTCTTTTCCCTAGCATACTTGACAGCGTCCTGCCTCCTCACATATACTCTTTTATTAGTTTTGCCTAGGACTTTTTCCCTCTCTTGGGAAATTTTTACAGCCTTGTAAATCCCTGATTTTCAGGGGCTGCTATTGGCCAAATCACTGATTTTCCACTTGTAACAATCAGCCCAGAGTTAATTTCAATGTGTTAACCACTCATGGAGTCATGGTCAGCTAATTTCAACATGGCTGCTCCATTTGTCCTCCTGCAATAAATATAAAATATTATTTTCTTTCCTCTTTCATACAAGTGTCATAGTCAAGTAACTAGTTGGGACAAATCAGAACTCTGCCCAACAGTCAAATCATTAATTACAATAATAAAATTTGAAATTCAGAATTGCCATAATTGGAAAAATGTTTCCAATTTCGGAATTTACTAAAAACATAAATAATTTTCCAGCACTTTTAGATTCTAAATTATTTTGTCCAATTTTTTTATTTTGGGGATGTCACATCCTTTCCACCTTAAATAAAACACTATCCTTAGTGTTCGTTCCTTTCCCGGAACAAGATTGGATGAGGTTTCCTCAAGTCTCCCTCCAATTCCCAAGTGGCCTCCTCAGGACTAAAGTGCTTCCATTGCACCTTTACCTAAGAGATGGATCTATTCCAAAGTGTTATTTCTCTCTGGCCCAGAATGCACAGGAGTTCCACCTGGAACTCACCTTCAGGTTCCACCTGCACCAAGTTCCAATCAATCATATGAGTAGGGTCATGAATATACTTTTTCAGCAATGAAACATGAAATATATTATGAATTCTTAGATTAGCTGGAAGTGCAAGTCGGTATGCTACGGGTCCAATTCGAGCTAGTATCTCGAAGGGCCCACAAAACCTAGGTGCCAACTTGGCACAGTTTCCTAATTTCAACGAGATTTTTTTGTCTTTGACTTTCAAATAAACATGGTCTCCTGCTTGAAATTCCAAGTGTCGTCTTTTCTGGTCTGCGTAACTCTTCTGTCTGTCCTATTCCTCCTTCAAGTTTTGTTGTACCTTTCTAACCATGTTCTCCATTTCTTGGAGCATTTCGGTTCCGACCATAAGTCTGTTAGCCAGGTTATCCCAGCTGATTGGCTTTGTACATTTTATGTTGTACAATATTTTGAAAGGGATTAACTTAGCCGAAGTTTGGTACCCATTGTTATAAGCAAATTCTACCAAGTGCAAATAGTCTTTCCACTTGTTCGGTTTTGTTCTCACATACATGCGGAGCATATCCTCCACGATCTGGTTTGTCCTTTCGGTCTGTCCATCCATTTGTGGATGATAACTTGTACTGAAATTCAAGTTAGTATTGAGCCCTGCAAACAATTCATTCCAAAAGGTGGATGTGAATTTTACGTCTTTATTTGAAATCACCATTTTAGTAATACCATGCAGTCTAAAGATTTCTTTCATGAATATTTCAGCAACGTTTATAGGTTTAAAAGTAGACTTTACAGGAATAAAATGTGGGGACTTACTAAGTTTATCTATAACAACCATGATAGAGTCATTTTGTTTCTGAGTTTTTAGCAAACCTGTTATGAAGTCGAGTTATATAGTTTCCCATTTCCATTCTGGTACTGGCAATGGCTGTAATAGGCCGACTGGATGCTGGTGTTCTGCCTTAACCTGCTGATAATCTTGGCATCTTGCCAAATATTTTGTTGTTTCACCCTTCATACTAGGCCAATAAAATAGTGTTCTAAGTGTTGTTATCATTTTCTGGTAACCTGGGTGGCCAGAATACGGTTTCTTATGCACTTCGTCCAAGATTGTTAATTTTACCCCTGCTGAATCTGCTATGTAAAGTCTATTTTAAATTGTAACAGTCCCTTCTCGTCGATACTTAGATCTGATTTATCTTAGTTCGTGGTGTTGTTCAGTAATTTTGTCATTATTTTAGTATAGTTTTCGTCATCAATACCTGTCGCCTTTATTCTTTCCTCTAGATCACTTTCTTCCCTGCTAGTATTCATTTGAAATAACCCATGGATTCTTCTACTTAAGGCATCTGCTACTTTGTTTTCCTTGCCCTTGATATGTCTGACGTCAAAGTCAAATTCGCTAAAGAAAGCTGACCACCTTCCCTGCCTTGCATTAGGATCTGGTTGGTTAAACAAATATTTCACCCCGCTGCTGTCTGCTAATAATAGGAATCTTCTACTCATTATGTAGTGTTGCCACATCTTTAGAGCGTGTATTACTATATACTATATATATAGAAGTTTAATGACTATACCGGTTTATATGTCGATCAATTAGTACTTCACTGTTGTAGATTATACTTGTTAGATTTATGAATGTATGCTTAGTCGCAAAGGCTCATTGTTTATTAGTAGCATTCATAGGAAAAACTAAAACAAGACAATCTGTTATAGAATTTGTAACTAATACATAATTCGTTTTTCTGTTAATACATTCTAGAAAATCTTAATAATATACCCAGTATTAAATCTAAATAAAAAGGTCCATTTCCAGCCAATTATTTGGAAGTAAACAGTCAGATCTTTGCCACAACATTCGACCAGAAACAAAATCGTATAAAGAAGTAAAACGAATTTCGATACATGATCATTTGACTAGAATAAGGTAGAGTTACATATCTGAACCAGATTTTACAAGAAGATGAAGGGAGCAACGACATTCCTCCCAACCATAGAACAAGGCAACCAATCTACTTCCTCGGTTCACCCCCTAGCCTGACCATGAATCCATGAGGGCGAATTGAAATCTCATCTCCAGCAATGTCCTTCGAATACCAGTAGTATTCCCTTGCCTCACACTAACACAGTAGTGTTCATAACAACAAGAACAAAATTTGCTAGTCTTTTCCCCAGCATACTTGGCAGCATCCTGCCTCCTCACATATGCTCTTTTATTAGTTTTTCCCATGACTTTTTCCCTCTCTTGGGGAATTTTCACAACCTTCTAAATCCCTGATTTTCAGGGGCTGTTATTGGCTAAATCATTGATTTTCCCCTTGTAACAATCAGCCCAGATTTAATTTCAATGTGTTCCCCACTCATGGAGTCATGGTCAGCTAATTTCAACATGGCTACTCCATTTGTCCTCCTGCAATCAATATAAAATATTCTTTTCTTTTCTCTTTCATACAAGTGTCATAGTCAAGTAGCTAGTTGGGACAAATCATAACTCTGCCCAATAGTCAAATCATTTATTACAATTATAAAATTCGAAATTTGGAATTGCCATAATTGGCAAAAATTTTCCAATTTTGGAATTTACTAAAACCGGAAATAATTTTCCATCACTTTTAGATTCTAAATTATTTTGTCCAATTTCTTTATTTTGGGGATGTCACACATTTAACACCACGATAAATGTCATCCATTGAAAGAATTATTTTCAAATTTATAAACAATTAGATGCATAATATCAGTTACATAGAAAACATCCAAGAACAGAGTGGGAAAGGTTTACACTAACACAATTAGATATAATCACTCAACAGATACCTGCCATCAATCAAAACATAGCCATTGAAAATAGAGAGGGGAAGGTCAACATATCTGAATCCAATCCATGGGAGGACAAAGGGAACAACCACGTTCCTCCCAACCATAGAACAGGGCAACCAAAGTCACTTGCCCAATTCACCTCCTAGCCTGACAACGAATCCATGAGGGCGAACTTGGAAACTCCTCCTTAGCAATGTCCTTCCATTCCAATAGATATCCTCTTGCCTCACACTTACTCAACAGTGCTCATAACAGCAAGGCAAATCTGTTTCAGCAGGCTCCTCTTGCCTCACACTCAATTTCGTAGTATTCATAACAATAAGAGAGCTCAAAAATATTTTTCCCCAGCAGACTTGGCAGCATCCTGCCTCCTCACATATGCTATTTATCAATTTTGCCCAGGTCTTTTTCCCTCATTTGGGTATTTTCATAGCTTTCTTAATCCCTAATTCTCAGGGGCTACCAGTGGCCAAATATATGATTTTCCACTTGTAATAATCAGCCCAGAAGTAGTTCCAACTTGTTCCTCACTCATGGAGTCATGGTCAGCTGATTTTTTTAACATGGTTGTTCCATTTGTCCTACTGCAGTTAATATAAATATTCTATTGTGATACAAGTGTCATAGTCAAATAGTTAGTTGAGTCCAAACAAATCTCTACCCAATAGTCACAATAATTAAATACAATTATTAAATTCAAAATTTGGGATTTCCATAAATGGCAAAAATTTTCCAAATTTAAATTTGCCAAAAACGGAAAAAAAATTCCAGCACACAAAAAATAAAAATATTTTATTTTTGGGGGATGTCACATGCAAGCTCAAACAAACCAAGAGCTTCTCCTCAAGCTCTCAAGGGTTTTTATCAAACCCTCATGAAGTGCGCCCTAAGAAGTGTGCCCCTCTTCTCTTCTCCAAAACTCACAAGTGAAGAATCAGTCTCAAAAATATCTTTACCCTCTCTTTAGCCTCCTCATGCCAACCCTAAAATATCAATGGCCTATATTAGATCTAGCCAAGTCTAATCAATGGGTGAGATCAAATCCAATAATCTCACTAAGGAAGCCGAGTTTCCTTAGTTTCTTTATGTCTATTAATTCACCCACATTGTGAATTAATTGTCACTTTATGACTTAAGTGACATATTTGACTTTTAATAAGGCTCGAGGATGGGACCATATCCCGTAACTGAGCCAAATAGGGTTTGGAAAAAGGCTCTTGGCAGAAGAAAAATAATGCTAAGTCTCATTTCACTGGAACTTTAACTCTGTGATTGTCTCAACAGATTTTTCATCCGAATGATAGGCTAACTTACAAGTTACAGTTGGGAGTGAACACACTTCAACTAGTCTAGTCATTGAGGATCAACATTAACTTCATGATTTTCTTAGGTGGAAGAAAGGTCTATTTGTCAAAGCGAGTTAAATCTCTTATGAAACTACCATTAATAGGGCCTAGGTATGTTGAATTTTGATGGTGTCTCATGTCCTTGCCTCCAATCGAGTCATGCCAAGTTGTGCCCCATCACATGGCCAAACCACCTACTGGTACCCTCAACATTTACTCGGAAATGACGAACTACTCTTAGTGTTGAGTGAGTTTTTCCTTGTCATTGTAAATCCCTTGAGATGGCTCGAGAAGTTATTCTTCACAGAGGAAGCAGACAAAATGGAGGCCACCACCCAGTGTAGCATACATCGGAAACACCCTTTTCTAGTAAGTCCTTCTCTTAATACTACAGAATTCTACAGGGTAGGGAGAGGCTTCAGAGAATTTGTAGCAGGAAGAACGTCATGCATTCTATAACTCTTGCTATAGCATTTTGTTATGCGCCCCTTGTCGTTACTCCTAGAATATTTAGGGGTAACCCGCTCTTAGAGGTAGTTGTAAATCGTGGTTTTGTTCTTGGGAGTTCTCTACACTTGTATAGTTTCCCTCATATGTGTTTTAACTCTTCGTTCTTTCGTTACCCATTCTTTCATTTTATTTTGAGGCATCTCGCCATGGTTATGTTGGCCTGATACTAAAACGCCGTGAGACTAACCAGTTTCTTAGAAGAATGGAAAATACTTTCTGTATGGTAAGGTGAAGTATTGTATTCTTTTTAATTCCCTGTACAGAGTGAACCATTCTTTCGTAGTTTTTTCCAAACCCTAGACCAGTTCCTACCTAGGTTCTATTCTAGGCATGTGCGTTACTTTCCTATCCGATGCCCTTAAAGGGTGGGCTCTGAGGCATGCGAGTAGTCCATTAGAAGGATTTTGACACACTATATCTTGTGTTTATATTACACCTAGTATCTTTCGTGGATGGCTATTGATTTATACTACTTGGATACCGTAGAGTGATGGATTAGTATTTACTGTCGATTTATGAATCTTCACTGTAACTGGTTTTCTGGAGGGTTTAAACTAACATTTAGTTAAATATTAGGTCCTGTAGAAACATCCACATTATTTCTTCGGCTTACTCCTATGGCGAGATTAAAAAGATTAAAGTTAAATGTTAGCATTCTTGATTATATATTTTGTTTTACAAGAAAAATAACTTGGTACCAACACTAATGGTGGAACCTTGTTAATGCGAGGGTACTCATCAGGAGTACTTAGACTCCCTTTCCTTGGACTGGAATGTCTACTCAGCCGGTACATGACAAGGGAAGGATGGAAAACTTCATGAATGAGTTAAGTGTTACTTTGGTTTCAACTATTACATGTATTCATCATTTTGTTCAAAGTTTTTCATTAGCGTTGATTTCGTATAATATAGTATTGTATACCATGTTAAATCTTGTAGGGGCATTGACTGTACAAGGTTATCGGATAGTGTACCCTATCCTCCGATAAAAAATGTATTCGGGTTCTATAAACAATGTCTCTCATATTTATCTTTCCTAGCTCTAGAGATGAGGTCAATGTTCTGTAAAAACAATTTCTTATTAAAGAAGGAAGTTTTTGTACGATATATGTATTGATCATTCTTTCATTTAAGGAAGTGGAAAAAACTGCTTCCATGCCATAGACCAGCTGATATGGTGACATAACGATCGACCTTTTGGTGGTCAGTCTGTCGGCCCATATAGAAAAAACAAACATGTTATGCCATGACTTCTTGTTTTCCTGCAAAGTTTTCTTGATAATGTTTACCAGGGTTTTATTTGATGATTCTGCCAGCCCATTTACCCGAGGGTAGTAAGATGTAGAATTACCCAAACCAATATGATACTGGTTGCAGAAATCTATGAGTTTCTTAGATCAAAAAGCAGCTGCATTGTCAATTATAATCTTTCTAGGACATCCAAAGAGAGACAAGATATTATTTTCAAGACACTTAATAATGACAGAATCAGTGGCTTGCCTGCTTGGTACTGCTTCGATCCATTTAGTAAAATAATCTGTGGTAGTAAGAATCCACCTGTGCTGGCCTGAAGAAGGAGGATGTATTTCCTCGATGAAGTCTAATCCCCATTGCTGGAAAGGGCCCTCAACATATATTGGTTTCATGGGTAGGGGAAAAAGTTTCCTTTTTCCTTCGAACAAATGACATTGATGACATGAAGTCACTTTATGATGCACATCAGCGAATAGAGTTGGCCAATAGAATCTAGCTCTGAGGATTTTGTTGGCTGTGGCCTTCCAGTTCAGATGACCACCACAGTCTCCTGCATGAAACTCCTGCAATACTTTGTCAACTTCATCCTTCAATAGACAATTTAACAAAATACCTCCAGGATCTTTCCAATACAGATTTCCTTCTAGAATAGAGAATTTTAATGCTTTCAATTTCAAAAACCTAGCTTTAGTCTTGGTCAGACCAAGGGGAGATTTTAAATTATGTAAAACAAATATCAAGTTTGCATACCATGGAGAGTTGAGAAATACGTCGCTCAAGCTTGGAGTCGCCTGCTCACCCTGCTCATTTGCTGCAGCTAAGAAATTAATATCAAGAGAATGGAAATTTGATTCGGCCATTAACTTTGCTAGACCTTGACCTTTAATCAGTTTAGTAGGCTTAATATCTATGTCATACTCTAGAATGATAGCAATCCATTTTCCTCTTTGACCATCTGGATTGTCCTGGGTTAAATTGTCTTTTACTACCGCATTTGGAACATATGCAATGGTGTGGGAATGGAGAATGTATACTTTGAAATCGTTTATGGATTTCACCAAGGCAAAAGCTTGTTTCTCCATTATTTTATAATTCAAAGTAGCATCTCTTAAAGATTTACTAAAAAGGGCTATGGGTTGTTCATACCCTTCGTTGTTTTTTTTTAGTAATACTATTGCAATGGTATGTTCATAGGCGAAATAAAAAAGATAGAAATCTTCGGTGAAGTCAAGACTGATCAAGACTGGGGCCTACGTGAGTGCGCGTTTGACTTGTTCAAAAGACTGCCTGGACTCAGTTCCCATTTTATTTTTGTGTCCTTTTTTAACATGTTTGTGATGTTTTTGAGAAGCTTAGCCAAGTTGGGTATGAATCTCCGCAGAAAGTTTATTTTTCCGATAAAAGACTGTAACTCTTTGATATTTCTTGGGTGTTCTAATTTCTGAATGGCCTCAATTCTATTGGGGTCTATTTTAATTCCGTCCTTGTAGATTATGTGCCCTAGAAGTTTACCTTCCTCTAATCCAAAAAGGCTCTTTTTAGGATTTAAATAAATCCCAAGTTTCCTACATTTCTCAAAAACTCATCTAAGATGTCGTAAGTGCTCGTCATTAGATTGGGAAAACACAGTTACGTCGTCCAGATAGATGACAATAAATTTGCTGAGTTCTTCCACAAAAGTGATGTCCATCTCCCTCTAGAAAGTGGCCACGACGTTCGTCAACCCGAAAGGAATTTTGACATACATGAAAGTACCCCATGGTGTTGTGAAAGTGGTTTTGTCTTGGTCATCTGGGTGAATGAGAACCTGCTTATAACCCGAGAACCCATCCAGTAAAGAGATTCGACTGGATATGACTACCCTTTGTAATATGTGGTCCATTTTTGGCAGTGGGTAATTGTCCTTCAAAGAGACCTTATTCAGATTTCGAAAATCGATGCAAAGCCTGATTTCTTCGGATTTCTTTTGTGTTGGGACCAAATTTGAAACCCATTTGGAAAACCGTAATGGGAATATGATTTTAGCATCATACATTTTTTTGATTTATTTTTCTATCAAGGGAAGTAGCTTGGGATTGATTCTCCTAAGTTTCTGTCTGAAAGGTTTTTGGTCTTCTTTTATTGGAATCCTATGTTGTATGATGCTAGTGTCATAAGATTTCAAGTCTTCGTAACCCCAGGCAAATACGTCTGGATATTCCTTGAAAAGATCAACGTATTTGAGTTTCTACTCAGGGGGTAATGATTTGGAAAGTTTCACCATCCTGGGTTTCTCTTCTGTCCCTATATTACAATCTTCTACTTCTTGACCACTAGCTTCATTTTTCGGTTTTTTAGCTACATCATTAAAATCAAATAAGTCCTCTAAAGGAACTAAACCCCTAGGTAAAACATTACTTTTCAAATGCAAAATATCAACTTCTATCTCATCATCACCTAACTCTCCTGAATCTATCTTATTTACACTATCATTTCCAAAATCAGGTCTTTTTACATTTTCATCTTCATTTTCTAAGTCTATGTTTGTACACTCGAAATCACTTTTACATTGCAGAAAATCTTCAATTTGATCATCATTACCAAATACTTGCCAATACCTAATGTTTTCTAGAATAGTTGGTTTGCATCTCACATCCACTTTGTATGGGCGAGTGGAACGAAAAGGTATCTTGCATGTGGCTGTTGACGTGGCTAACCCGTCTGCCAAAATATTCTGTCCCCTAGGCATCACCTGCAAATCAACTTCAGTGAAACATTCAAGGGCATATAGAACAACATTCCTATAAGCTCTAAGACGGGGGTGTTTTGCTGCATACACACCTTTAATTTGCTTGATTATTAATTCAGAATCATGTCTTACCATAATTTGTTTGGCACCAACCTTCTTTAGAAGTTTCAAACCGAGCATCAAGGCTTCATACTTGGAAATATTGTTAGTGCATTGAAAATTTAATTTGTAAGAATCATTTTCTGAACACCTGGATCTGTGATTGTGCAACCAGTCTCCTGCTCCAACTCCTTCTTTGCTTACATCTCCATCAAAGTCCATGTTCCAGAATTTCGCTGGCAATTCTTCAGTTATCACATTTTTCTTTCTTTTTGCCTCATCGATTTCTTGGCCTTCATCTGGCCCAGATGTATCTTCTTCTAGTTGAATGATTTGTTCTCCCGTATCGCCATCATTGTATAGGATGAAGGAGTCTAGGTCAGAATGTGCAGAGTATAGAGGATAGTTATGTGGTTTTTCTTGGTTGCTAACCATGTACTTCATCAATGTTTCTCTGTATAGTCTTCTCTGTTGACCAAAAACTAGGATAGTGGCATACGACATATCCAACTGCAAAGTACCTTTCAAATTGGCCCCCCAAGACTAGGACAACAACATACCATACTTCGAGGGAATGTCTGAAACCACAACATCCATGAACATGCTCTTCAAGGGAATCTGGACTAGGGTGATACATAGATATTTGATCAAACTGATACATCTAACTTTACTGGAGTCAAAAGAGAGTAAGTCCTTGTAAGGTATGTTAACTTCAAGTCCCATTTTTTCCATCAGTTCATAGCATTATGCAAAAATCAGTGCGTGTATATTAAGGCTGATGTAAAAAGGAGCGACAACACCATTGTCGATCTGACCATCCACTTCAGGTCCGAACATGAGTTCAAGTTGATCATCTGTAAGGTTCAAAGTATATGAATGATTCGTTGATCCAACAGTTAAGGCCTTCATGCCTATATCAAGTTCAATGGTCAGCTTGTTAATCACTTGTGAATGGTAAGCATCTTTGCTCAACAACTCAGAAAGGGGAATGGGAATTCTTACTTTGGCTAATTCCCCTTCGAGGTTGAAAGGTGTAGGTACTCTTCTTTGGCTCAACAATTCTAATTTGTCCACCATAGTCTTTAGGCCAGAAGTATTTGGTGGGTTAATTGATGAAACCTGATATTGTGATGATCTTTTCAGAATGGTAAGGTTTCTTTTTGCTGGAACTTCAGCATTACCCTTCTCAGGGCTCTTCTCAGCAGAAGGCTCAGGGGATTTTTGCGCTTCGACTGTCTTCTTTGTTTCGGTCACCTTTTTTGGAGAACTTTCGTCTATCTTTTTACTTCGCAGATTGTACTGCTAGTGTACCTCCAAAATAACATTTTCAAATGCCTGTTGTTCGACATATTCAACTTCTTCACTTACTTTTGTTTGATTGAGGAGAAAAAGTTCTTTCTCTCCCTGGGTAAGGAAAATAGCTTCGTTATCGTGAATGCCCATGAGGTTTATGTGAGTATCCTCCAGTTCTTCAATTACTTCCTCTCCTTCATCGCCATAATTTTCTTGTAGGGGAGGTCTGATCTGTTGATCAGGACCTCTCTATTCCCTCTAATCCCTAGGATCTCTCTGCCTAATTTGAGGAGGGTTTCTTCTGAAGTTAGGATTTCGAATTTGAGGAGCTGGAGGGTTTTCTCTAGGAGGATTTCTTTCGGATACAGTAAGTCTCTCAATCATTATTTCCATTTCTCTAGCCAAGGAATCCAATTTGGAATCGGAGGTTGATGTGGAAGGTTCCTCTTTGATTTTGACATTCCTCTCTGTCCTCTGTCGTGCCCTTTTTGCCAATAGGTTGGCCTCCACACTTACTGCACTTTTCTGCATGTCCTCTAGGGTGGTGGAATTTCTTTCCCTTAATTGATATGAAATATCGACGTCAAAACCATCAGGGAATTTTATCAATGCCAAACCTTGAGGAGATTTAATATCGGTTTGAATTGCATTCTACTGGCTATTGAAATGGGTGCAGTAATCTTGTATTGTCTCAGCTTGATTTCTTCTGATGTTTTCGTATTCTTACAATATTTGGAGAGTATTTTTATTTACCTCCCATCTTTCTAGAAAACTTCTTTGGAATGTAGTAAGGTCGAGCATTGAGGCATCATGTAAACCTTTAAACCATTTTTGAACATCACCCAACAAACTTTGGGCAAACAATCTCATTTGAATGTCAGACTCGTCTACTTCCTACAAATCAAAATAATCATTCATTTTATCAACATGTTGATGTGCACTCAAGGGTCCTGTTCAATCGAACTGTGGAAGTCTCATTTGATAGTCCTGGGGCATAGCATGAAGGGGTACGACCAACACCAAGGGGGCATATATGGCTGCCATGATAGGTAGAGGAGGTGGGACGACAAACTGGATGATAGGTGGGGAGGTGTCAGAAGATGAGGATGAGGAGGGGCTAGCTAACAGAGAGTGAGTGGTTTGATGTTTAGTAGTGGGCAATAGAACTTCAGGAGTCCGGGGTTGTAAGATGGTTGGGTCTAGGATGGTTTCAGCCACAAACCTATCAGGCTTTTTTGTAAACAAACTCTGTTTGAAAAATATGTCAAAGTCGAGATCCTGAATGGAAACAAGCTCCTATGGAAGAGAAGGGGACTTCTAAAGGGGATTATGTCTTACTAAACCTTAAGAAATAGTCTTTTTCCTAGGAATCTGTTCTGGATTATCTGTTTCTATCACAGGTTCTGGGTCTGGGTGAGATTGAGTATAAGCTCTTTTGGGAGCCAGATTTCTTTTTGATTTATATATATATATATTTTTAGTTTTATGAATCTGAAAATAATATGTGCAAATTTTCAACAACCTCTAAACGTTACTTCTTTCTCAGATTTGCAATATTTTAGAAGCAAACTTTTCTTCTAGGGAAAAGAAAACACGAGGTTAAAATTTGGTTAGTTCTTTCCCCAGTATGGTCACCACTATGTTAACACCCTGTAAATTTCCTAGAGGTTGTCAGGAAAGAAGAAATCTACGGGACGTAACTTTATCCAACCACGTCGAAGCTGGGATCTAGCCCTACCAACTTCATAGAGGGATCTCTCTATATGATTTAGATATGTTTCAAATTTAAAATATTAGGCTAGGTAAATAAAATATGTCGGTTTTGTGTGTTGTAGTTTTCATTGGGTTGGCTGAGAGAAACTTTACACATCCATTGGGCTATGGGGTCTGTATCATGAAAAATAAAATCTAAACCAGGAAACAAAGGAACTTTTCACAAGGCGAGATAATGTAATCACTGGATTCTTTTAGTAGCATAAATGAGAAATATCAGAAAAAGGTGAGAATGTCAATTACAACAAAGAAGAAATTAATAATTTCTTTATTGTAAAATCAGAAGATGAAACACTAAAATCTTTCAAAGTGAGAAACATGGTATAAAAAGATAAATCGTGCAACATTTATTACTTTCAAAAATTAGACTTAGCAAACAGTGTGATAACTAAGAGAGAATAACATTAAACTTAGAAAGAAAAACATCACTAGTGAATACACGCAAGAATCCTCTAAAAATGCCTCTTTGCATTAATGGAAGATCTCTTGAAAAATATTACAGTCTGATAGCTCGCAGAGCGTAAAGATCAACCCTCAATACTTTGAAAAGTGAAGTATTTATAACCAAAAATTACAAACGATCCTATCATTAAAGATCAAGATGTGGTAAATCTATTTTTAGCCTAACTAACTTAACAAAGTACAAGAATCTAGGAACTGTTTGATGATGTGTCACAACTACATGTTTTTTTTTGGGTGAGCCATTGGTGAGGCCTCTGCACGACCTCATTTGACTGGATAACTGACTGGGCTAGGACAACTCATCTACTACTCGATCAGGTCACAAAGTTCTTCCCATCGAAGATGACTGGGAATGCTGACCTTGAGTAACCTTCGGTAGACTTCATCAATCTCTGTGTACTTGGAAAAAGTAGGCTTGGTGATGAAGATATACCAAATCTCATGTTGAATGATGATGTCCAAATGAAGTGCATCTAGTAATGCCTTGCGAGTGATGCTGCCTTGAATTCCTGAAAACTTCGAACTATCCTTAGCCACATCGACCAGTCTCTTTTTTTAGTCTGGGAGTGTCAACAGTTTATCATTTATCACTTTCAAACCAGGAAGACCTTTCTTCTGTAGAGCCTCAATCTTCCTGAAAAACTTTTGTACCCTAAGTCCATGACCTGAACCTTTTCTTCTAGCTGTAGCATCAGTCCTCTCTTGGTCAAGATGCTTTTGACCTCAAGGATGGTCTCTGTTCTATCCTCAATTATCATCTCTTCCAGCTCCTCTCTAGTTTTAGAATTCAAGAATTTGATGATTTCATTAGCTTGTGTGGGCATCTCTCCCAATTCTGATTTGATCTTCTCGATGGCTTGTTTACTTCTCTATACCAATTCATTTTTCTCAAACATAATCTATATCATTGGCCATATTTCGTTCATAGACTTGGTGATGTCTGTCCAGACACTTTCTTTGACTTCGGCCAGTGTTTTACCTACCATTGTTTGCTTGTGGAGCTGTTGTAACTCTTGTTTGAGCTAGTCTGACACTTGTTTTCCCTTGGAGAGGTTGGTTTGATAAGAATATTTGAGTTCCTGAAGGTTCTCAATATCCTTTTTGAGCTTGCTAATCTCTATCTCCTATAGGTTCATCTCATCCATAGATTTGGACAATTCAATTGTCTTTTCCAGAGACGTCAGTGGATTCACTAATCGGACTTCTACTAGTGATGTTGTGCTCACTCCTGAGAGTGGAACTGCACTCAATGGAATGACTTCCATGGGTTTCAACTGTTCTTTCTCTTTCACTAGCTTCTCCATCCCAGCTTCCATCTCCTTGAGTTGTGCATTCTGTTCCATGATCAGCTTAAGCATCTCATCTTTTTTTCCTTTTGTCTCTACTATTTCCTTTGCCTACGAGTCTACTATTGGTGGTAGCTTCAATTGCTTCCTCAAAGATGCTATGTCTGTTCTTTTCTTCTTGATCATCTTCTCGACCGCTTTCACATTCGAGGGATCATACCCGATCTTGAGGACTAGTTGCTCCAGCGTCTTGATCTTGTTATCTTTGGGAAAGGATGATATTTTCTCCATCTTCAACTGTGTGTGGACGTTGTTTAGAGACACTTGTAACATGGAGGCAGTAGTGGAAGCAAGTGCCAACATGCAGAAAACCATTTCTCCCATCCACCTGTGCAGATCCATTTGATCAGAAGGATGCACATCTTTAGTCTGGAATTCAAAAGTTTCCCTCTTGTAATTGTTGATTACCTTTGGATCCGGTACCTACACTTGGAGAAATGCCATGTGCATTCTTCCCTTCTCTGTTTCAAACGCCGATAGCAACCTATGTTGTGCAGACGACGTCTGCTTCCAGAATTGGGAATATGTGCTACTGGTCAAAGTTTGATTCTTTTTCTTGATCAGGTCATATTTCTCAAAGATGCTCAGCTTTGGTCCTGTCTTGCCTGGTTGGTTGATCGGTGGAGTATTTGTAGGCTTCTTTGGTAACACAGTTGTTATAATCTGCTTGTTTCTTTTGTTGAGGAGCAACCGATCAACCTTTGTCACTGTGGTGGATGGAATTTCCTTTTCTCTAGCCGAGGCAGGAGCTAGAATGGTTTTTGGCCTCTTGGTATGCAGTCGAAATTCTTCTAATGACACTTCCATGACAGGAGGTGATAGATATTTCCTAGGCCTTTTCTTCTTCGAAGCTTGTGGTATGGTTTTCTGTGATACAATGACTGGGGGGTCCTGTTGTTCTGTTTCAACCAAAGTGTTTTGTTCCCATCCTATCTGGTTTGCAAATTTCTCTACCTCATTCCTAGATTCATGGACATACAGGATATTCTTGTTTTTTATCCTCATCTTTGAAATGATACCGCATGGGTCGTAGTGCCATGTGAAACTCATGAAGAATTTCATTTCCTTCAACAACCTGTCTGCTTCCTCCCCGGTGCCTTGATTGTTGTAGATGAAAGACCCAATCTACCCTTTGATTCTGAGCTATTGCTTCTTCTTTAAAGACACAAAATGAATGTCATCCAAGTTTATCATCCACCTTATGTATTCCAGAGAAACAATTTTGATAGGTAAGTATTTGGGTAGTTTATATGGGGCCAACTCGCATCCATAGACTCTGATCTCAGTGTGATTTTGGTACAGGTACCAATCACCAGTCTTTGTATGATCCGAGAGATGCAGGATCCTCTGAACTTCGTCATTAATCCTGGGTGCAGGTCTGTCACTGAGCATACTCACCACTGGGTGGTAGAATTGATCAATGAACTGCTTGAAACTGAATTCCATGGAGTTATGCCTGAGCAAGGAAGTCCATGTGGTTACTGACTGGGGTATGCCATCTCCGTCCATCTTCTGCATGGAAAAAGAAAATTTGTCCACGTGGAAGAAAACAAACAGGTATTCCAGTATTGAAGAATACTGGAAAATGCCTTCTTTGGAGAAATTGAAAAATTGCTCGTGAATATTGTTCACCAGGAACGTGCTGAAGTCGAACTATGTAGTAGGCTTCTCATCGGTGGAGAAAATAGACAAAAATCCTAGAATGGGTTCATCTAAACATTGATCTGAATAATAACCCAACAAGGTGCATAGGGACGTGATAACCTGGTTTCCTTTGGTTGAGAACATGGAGGAAGGATAAGGGGGATTTGTAGCAGGGAGCTGAGAAGATTGTGGTAGAAAAAGCTCAAATATTTGAGCTCTTTGAGGAAAAGTCATCTTCTGGTATAACTCTGTAAGGATTTCAAGGTTGAGAGGTGATGTAGAGTCAGCTTGGGATATTTTCATCATTTGGTCAATGGTTTCTGGCATGATGAGGAAGAGAACTTCCCCAGACAAGGATACGATGGCTCTTTGCTCGAGAATATAGTGGGCTTGGCACTTGAGGGCGAACTCTGGGAAATGGTAAATCTGGGGGAAGAGATACAGGGGTAGGTTGGACTCCCAGAGTCCAATTTCGTCACTCTGGTCTAGGAAGACTTCTTTAAGCCATGATTGAAGGTCTACAAAGTTGAAATCACACTTAGTGTCAGCGATTAAGTAATCTTTGTCAGCCAGCAGAATCCTGTCGAGGTCGACAGGAGGTGGGAGAAACAAATTCTCCTCTCCTTCTGTTTGTTTTGAATTTGGCACCATTACTGTAACAATACCTGCAAATAAAACAATGTTAGCACAGATGACTATATATGGGGGTGACTGACTGTAATGGAGAAGAAAATGGGGTAAATTATCTGGTGCGATGAGTGGGTAAATGGTGAAAGAATTAAGTGGCGAGGGTAGCTTTGAGTAAACGGGTATCTGTTGGGCGCGGGATATAGGTCAGCTATTTAATGGATAAGTTATCTAGTAATAAATGGCCAATGGGTCATTTTGAACGTGAGATGGCAGGTGACAATAACCAAGGGATATGGATGGGTGATGTGGTGGTTATCGATTGGGGGAAAAAATCATGGTGAGGGGACTTTCCATGAGTGAATGAGGGAGAAGGACTCACGGAGTTTTGGGATGTGACACTTTTGGAAAGGTGGATGATGACGTCAGAGGTGACGAGGTATGTCATACAGTTGGAGGCGGTGGGACTCGATACCAACGGATTCATGCCACGTATAGATAGGGGGGCCGCCAGAGTAAGATTCCATTCCAGACCCCCCCCACTGTTAAAGGTAGATTAGTTGGGGGGGTTTGAAAAACACCTTGAGCCATCGATATACGCACTTTTCTCTCCACCACAGATCTATGCGCGATCTTTATCACACATTCTGAACCCCCCCCCTCCATTAAACGCAAAACGGACAAGGGGTCCGGAATCCAATACAAACCGTAGATCTGAGTGCCGAAACTTGGGTTGTCCAAATGCGCGCATGCATTATCAGCGATTCCTGACACCCCCCATATTCGTTAAAGGTAGAACAGTCGGGGAGGTAGAACGGTCAGGAGGGGCCAGAAAGATTTTTCCACCATAGATCTGGGCGTGATCATCTGGACCATTGATATATGAGCGATGCATAAATGTGGGCGCGGAAAGTATATGCGTCGAGAGAACTTATGATAAGTCCATACCATGGGTTTTTCCCAAGATTTTTCATGTTACATCACCAAGGGGTTAGGAAAACAACTTTTTAAGCATCCAAGACATGGTCCAACATTGATCGTCGAGCTGGTTTTATTTAAATCAAGCAAACTACCCTATGTTCTAACCTAACTTCCTATGACAATTAACCTAGATTAAACTATTAGGCTAAGAACTTACTCTATCCTGGGGCTACCTAACCAAGATTAGACAGTCTGGCTAGATTTATTCACTAACTAACCTAGATCACTTGGCTAAGATTAAACAGTTTAGCCAAGCTTATTCACTATTCCTATCAACATCAATTTAAAAGTACTTGGCCATGCTTGAAAGGTATGGACCAAGTCATTGTTATTGCATGGGGCTCTTATTGAAATTCTTTTATGCCCTCTTTTCTTTTTCTTTTTCTTTCTTTTCTTTTTTCTTTTTCTTTCTTTTCTCAAATTATTTGCAGAATGAAAAATCATTTGACCAATAAAAACACTAGAGAGATAATATTCCAGTCACCAGTTGATCCTATAAATTATAGGATGATAACACCATGTTTGTTAGGATTAGAGGTATAATGATATCAATTCAAGAACATGATCAGATATTAAAGTCCTGGAATCATGAATAATCTTACAGAAGTGGATGAGGTACTACAAAAGAAAGAATCGTCACATAGGATATGAAGCTAGTAGGTTAAAAATGTCATTGAATGGCATAGAAGGAAAAATGTAAGGCTCTGTAGCCTTGAAGGTAGAAATGTGTAGACAATTGAAAAAATTAAGTGTGAAAGCAATCCACTTTTGATATAAGATTTCACAATGGAAGCAGGATGCCAATGCAGAGAATTAGGAATGCTCTTTCACTTGAAAATTATTACTAATTGAAATGGACTTCCATTGGGGAATGGTATTAAGTGTGAGAGGTGTGGTTTCACAAGGAAATGTTAATGAAGTAACCTAATGGAAAACTAAGGAGTAATAGTATTTGATTCAAAAATGTTGTAGTAGCATGATGGAATGTTTGAGATACTTCATTCCATCGTGATGGAATTTTTAATAAAGGTAAAGTTGGATATGATTTCCTAGGAGAGGCTATTGAAAATAGAACACAATGGTTGGATTGTAGAATGGCCAAGTGGAAATTGGCTAGAAAGTGTTCAGACTAGGGACCCATAGTGCATATGAGCAGAATGAGAGCACACAAGGTAGCAAGGATTTTAAGGAGTTCAAGGACAAAAAACTACAACATAAATATATAAATGAATGAGTGATTTGAAACAAACAATCACTAGAATGCATGAGGCATACAATGAAGTTAAAATGCATATGCATTAGTAGGCATGCTAACAATAAATGCTTGGTGCATATGGATGTGTAATTGCACATGCTTCGATATGCATATAACATGATTTTGAACTTAGAATAGTTTATTATTATGAAATATTGTTTGAGTATGACTAATGATGGATTATGAATCTAGGAAAAATGATATGGCAGGGCTAAGGATGTGTATGCTACTGTTGCTTATGATTTCAATCTAGGTGAAGACCCATGAGGGTGGCAGGAATAGTGATCATAATGTTGAAGGAGGAAGTCTGTGAGCTTCTACAAATATCAGTTGGTCAGATAGCAACAGGTAGGTTTATAACAACCAAGCAGGTATTCATTTATTTTTTGTTGATGCATACATGTTGAAGGGGATTGAGGGAATAATTCCCTGAGTTAATTTTCAATATTTAAATTGATATGTAATGACCAAAGTCCTAGAGTATGTAAATGTTGTTGATTCTAGAATGCATTTAGAGAAAATGTTGGTTGCATATTATGTTATGATTGGTTATGGGATCATAACTGGGTCAATTCAGGAGACATACTCCTTCTTTAACAATGAATATCCATAGAGCTAGTCATGTGTGAGACCATAATATGGTTGGATATGGAAGGGATATAGCGCTATGTGAGTGCTGAATGGTATCTACTGTATATCTGATGTTTGGAATGAAGCCTCCTTGCCGACACATAAGAGCACTTGAAAATTACATTCTTTGTGTTGTGTTTGGGTTGAAAAGGAAGGTATCCAAATAGTCAGGAAAGAAGTAGGAAGTGTGTGGATGATGTGTTGAGGAGTTGGTCAGGCCTTCAAACTCATCGTGGTGGAATGAATGACATAGTTATGTGGTATTATGTATCCAATGCATGGATGCATTTTATTGATGTGGCCATGGGTATTGGCACATTGATTGTTATTTTATTTAGTAATAAATTGTTGCATTAGGAAAACCATGTGGTATTGAAAATATGTAATGATGGATACATGCATTATATTTAATATGAATACTAGTTGAGGGTTATTGGATTGTTGTTGTTACAATTTCAAGATCAGTTTTGGAGCTATTAAAAATGTTACAAGTACAGGGATAATGAAAACTTACATGAAATATTTGTTGGGGGAGACATAGTGATATTTCTGGAAAGCAGTGGTTGATAATACATGTGTATGTAATGATGAGATCATTCCAATTGATAGTTGGATCGATGGAAGTAAATTATTTGTAGTAACAAACAATTATGAGATCACTTGTTTCCATGAATATATATATATATATATAGCTTGTACCTGAGATATTAACAATTTGTTTGGTTGAGGAATGTTGAAATTGCAAGAAGAAATGGTATTGAATATGGAAGTATATATATATATATATATATATAGCTTGTACCTGAGATATTAACAATTTGTATGGGTGAGGAATGTTGGAATTTCAGGAAGAAAGGGTATTGAATATGGCATCGTTGTAAGTCCATAAAGAAGACCAGTGCCTATTGCTACAAGAGCCAGATTGTTATGAGCAGAAGCTCATGTATGGAAGTTTTCTTTTTCCTATATGAAACAATTATGGAAATTATAATTTAATAAATTACCGACAAATTGTTTTGGTTGAATGTAAATCAAGGAAATTGTAGGTAGGATGGTCTTGAATATGGAAGGGATGTAATGCCATAAGGAAGACTGATATCTACAACTGCAGAGACTAACAATATGAGAGGAAATCTCATGCTTGGAAAATGTTGTTTTCATGTATAAAACATATTTGACATTTATGATTGAAATTATTATAACAATATCTCATGATGACTACATTTTTATAATACAAATGAGATGTTGACTATTGAAGTTGGAAGCTCTCAAAAAATAACACTAGAAGGAAATTGAGCTTAATGATGAAGGCATGGAATGAAGAAATTCCAGTGGACTTGTTGTAGCGAGAGTTCTTGAAGCCTCAACTCCGAAACTTCTTGTTCCAGTGCACTGGATTCCTAGAGAGAAGTGGAACAGCCTGAGGGACTGCATGGTAGAGAAAGGGGTTCATTTGTGCTCTTGGTCTGATCATGGATACAAATGGTTGCATGAATATGGCTCTAAGTGAAGTTCGGGGGTCCTTCTTCTCTTTTGTTCATCTTCTTCCCCTGGTACGTTTTGTTCCCTTGTTCCCTTGTTCTTCTTTCCTCTTTACTCACTACTGATAGTTCATATTCTCTTGGGTTGAGCATGGAAATGAATGGAAGGAAGAGGACAGCCATTGATGAATGGTTGTAATAATTATTGATCATTCGAGAAGGGAATGGATGCCTTTGTGCATGAGCTTGATGGAAGTTTGGATAGAAATGTCCACAACCGCGAGTCTTGAGAGTCCCAGCAGGGAGATTCTTAACAAGAAGCACTAGAGCCTTGGAAGGAGATGGACAACCTGAGGGACTGCGTGGCAAAGAAGGGGTTCCATTCTCTCCGGGTTGTGCAAGCTGGGTAGAAGAGAGTTGGTGTACTTGGGATTTTTGTGTTTGTTGAAAATCCTATGAGAGATTGAGTGCTAAGAGGCCTATTAGTTATGATACTAATGGAAGTTCAGATAAAACTTTCCACAGCTGAGAATCCTTAGAGTTTCTAGTAGGGATATTTCCTTACCATTAGCACTATATCCATGGAGAAAAATTGGACATTCAGAGGGACTACACGGAATATAAAGGTGTCGATTTCTATAGATGGTGCAGGCTGAGGGGGGAAGAGAGATGGAAATTTGGTTTTCATTGTGAAGTTTTGAAACCTGAGAGCTAGTTAGCCAACTGCTGGGTGTTTTAGATTTCGCCCAGGACCCATCCTTGTGGATTTGTAGCCCTGGATCAAGGGTGACCTCTTGTTGAGAATAAACAAACAATAGTGTCTATGGTTGGGAGGAACATACCTGGTCTGCATCCACTTCGTGAATGTTTACTTGAAAGATAAGTGCTCTTTATGTTTTATGTATATGTTTATTCCATTGTGTATTTAATTATCTCTAAGAAATATATTTTAAGGTGCATGTTTGCTTGTTATTTGTTTTACATAGCACGTTGTTTATCTCTTTTATGTTGTGGCATCGATCTTTTCTTATACATGTGATTTTCATGCCTCTTAATTAACTTAGAAGTGTTTTGAATTGAGATAAGTCACTGTGAAGTGAGTCCCTAAATTGTAGCATGCCTCGCCTATGGGTGGCTAGCTGTGTTGCAATTGGATTAATTGGCGTAGCCTAGCTTATGGGTGGTTGGGTGAGATCTATAAAGGAGTGGCATTCTCCAAGAAGTGTGTTTGAGGTAATAAGTTTTCATGGGTTAGCATGTTTTTACAAAAATTTCATTAGAAGTTTTAGTAGTATTTGTGCACCCATAGTAGATACTATAAAGAAAGAACATGGATCCTTTGATTGGAAAAAAGAAGCTGAGAAGGGATTTATACTTTTAAAGGAGAAGATAACAAAACAACCCATCTTAAATTTTCCAGACTTCGAGAAGAATTTTCAAGTCAAATGTGATGCAAGTGGAGTGGCCATCAGTCCAATTTTAAGTTGGGATGATTAACCTATTGCTTATTTCACTGAGAATTTGAATGACACTGACGAGAAATATTCAACTTATGATAAGGAATTTTGTACTATAATTCAAGCTTTGAAAAAGTGGAGGAATTATCTTATGCAAAAATAGTTTATTTTGTATACTGGAAAACATGGTTTGTAGTTTATAACTAGACAGGAGAATTTGAATCAAAGACATGCAAAATTGCTATAATTTATGCAGAATTTTACTTTTGTTATTAAACATATTAGTGGGATTTCTAAAAAAGTTGTAGATTCTTTGAGAATGAGATGTTTGATCTTGCAGGAATTCCATGTGGAGACTCTGGGGCTTGAACACCTCAAATAAATGTACAAGGAAGACCCAAACTTCAAGGAGGCCTATAAAGCTTGTGAAAATACTTTGATAAGGGATAGAAGTCAATGGGTGGAATACCAAATCCAAGAAGGATCATTGTTCAAAGGAAGCCAGTTATGTATTCCCAAATGCTCAACAAGGGACAATTTGTTGAAGGAGAAGCACAATGGAGGATTGGATGGACATTTTGGCCATGATAAGACATATACACAATTGATTTATTCATCAACCATTTCCTATTCCAAATAGGCCATGGGATGTTATCAGTATGTATTTTGTTCTAGGATTTCAAAGAATCGATAGGGGAAGTGTTTGAATCGTCGTGGTAGTTGACATATTTTCAAATATGGTGCATTTTGTACCATGTCACAAGATAGGTGATGCTACCCACATAGAAAATTTGTTTTTCAAGGAGATTGTGAGAATAAATGGGTTTTTTAAGAGCATAGTCTCAGACAGAGACAAAAAATGTGTAGGACATTTTTGGAGGACTTTGTGGAAGAATTTGGGGACTAGTCTATATTTTGGTTCAACATATCACCCTCATACACATGGATAGACTAAGGTGGTGAATATAAGCTTGGTAAAATTTCTAAGAAGTTTGGTGACTGAAAATAAGTATCAATGGGATCAAGTTCTTCTTGAAGCAGATTTTTCATATAGTGATTCACCAAACAAGAGTACTGGAAAGATCCCATTCCATATATTATGTGGAATGCACCCCAGAGGATTTTTTTAGTTAATATATTTCGGACAAGATGGATTTTGGAGTGCATGAGCAGAAGGATTTGCTACAAAAATGCAAAAATTGCATGAAGAAATCAAAGGTCAGTTGTAGAATAGCAACGAGAGATACAAAGAAAGAGTAGATTAGAAAAGGAGAGAGGTAAATTTTGAAGTTGGAGATCAAGTTGTGGTACATCTAATAAAGGGAATATTTCCATGAGGGAAATATAATAAATTGAATTTGAAAAAGGTAGGGCCTTGTAAGATCCTCAGAAAATTTTATGCAAACGCTTATGAGATTGAGCTATCAGAGGACATTGGCATTTCACCAATATTTAATGTAGAAGACTTATATCCTTATAGAATGGATGACACAATATAAGAAAATGATCAAGATGATGTCCAATGGATGTAAAAGATGCCCACAACAAAAAATCTCTAGATACAAAAGATTCTAGATTAGAGGATGTCTAAAAAAACTAGGAGAAAGGTTTGCTATGAATGCTTAAGTCAAATGGAGGGATCATCCAATAAAAGATGCTAACTAGTTGACTGAAGAGACGTTCATAAACATGAGAAAATAGTTCAGGAGCCCATGGATATTTTTTCCAGTGGATTCTAATGCAAGAGAATCATCAAAGGCAGTTGATGAGACAGTGTGGGTGACTCAACATACAACACAGTTCACATTAAACTAGGTTGAAATCCAAGGAAGGCACACCATTTAATTTTGGAACCATTGTAATAAAAGATCCCTTGAGTTCAAGAGGCTAGATACATTGTAAACTCTAGGAAGGCTATAAAAGTGCCATTAATAAATCTAGAAGGAATATATTTTGAGCATCGACTCATATCTGAGTTTGTAACTACGCATTTACTGTCATAGATTATTGATAGGAACACATTTAATAAGATGTGAAAGCACTAGAATTCTATAGAGAGGAAGGCTTGAGAATCGAAGATTGTATAAATCGTTGTAATCTATGTTTTAAGATATCTTTTTTGGAAGAGAGAAGAGGAATACTCTCAAAAATCTTGAGTGGAGACTGTAAGCTTGCTTTGTTCTTTCTGAAACTAAATATATACCGTGTTGTTGTATTTATGCATCCTTTGTGTTTCTCTGTTTTATGAATGAGTTTATGATTTTGTTTTAAGTTTCAATTGTTTCTCTTCTAGGAGTCACAATGCAAAGTGTGTACAATGCCAACGCAAGGTGTATGGATGCCAAACCTTTTACGGGCTCAAAATCTAAGGAGAGACAATGCAAAGTGTGCACAGATTCGATGCAATGTGTGCAGAGGTCTTTACTTTCTAAGGATTAGAGCTCAGAAGGGATAGTGTAAAGTGTGTCCAGTGTTAGTTTAAGGAGTGCGTAGGCTAATCAATAGAAGGGTGAAATCTAAGAGTTAGCGCAAGTGTGCATCGAAGATCACTTCATAGAAGTGATAAATCTCACAAGAGAAAGCACCACATATTTCCAAAGAGGGAGCTCAAAGAATTGTCAAAATCCTTTAGTAAGGATCGGATGGTCAAGATTCGTGCACATCGATTTCTCTTTGTTTTCCCTATGCAGTTAACGTTTCATGATGTTTAGTCCCAGATTTTGTGGTCCCGTGTCTTTTTTATATCACACAAGACTATATTCACATGATGGTTTATTTTGTGGGTGCAAAAGGGATGTTTGGTCGAAGATTTTTCATTTCCTTTCGTTTTGATATCATGACATAGGTGGATAACATTGACAACATTGTTAATATGAGCGAATTAAGAAATTGATAATCTCAATTTTTGTTTTGTTAATTTTTTTTTCAAAGTTTCAACTATTTTGAACATTTTAAAATATCCTTGAGTTCGATGGAAAAGTTACGTAGGAACTTTTAAATAAATTGAATTTCTCTTCTTTCTAAATTTCTAAGCTGATTTGAACTCATGCAGTGCAGGGTGAGATAATCCATCGCTCTTATTGAAGGCAATTTGAACAAGTGCGGTGGTAGGGGCGGGATAATCCATCTCTTCACGGACTCTACATTAGCATTTTTTGCAAGCTTATAGTACTTGAAAGACCGATTCTCATAAGAATGAATGTTCAACAGCTTTCTCTGACAGATTCTGATTACAACAAATGTTCAACAGCTTGCTCTAACAGTAGTAGTTCAGTTCTCAATCCTCCTTGAGAAATTTAAAAATTTTAGGTGTCATCATCCATTAGAAATTTTAAAATTTCAGGTTTATGGATCTATTTATTTTTTGGATTTGTACCGTTTCTGCGAAGAAGGCCAAAATCGAGAGACCATTATCTTAGTAGCAACCCATAAGTGGGTTTAGAATGTACTGGGTTGAGAAGATTATTGATATTAGGGTTACATCTTGACTGTGAATTCTCTTTTTAGGAATTTCATTAATCTCCTAGATTTAGCTCAAAACCAACTAACTGACCAACTAACTGGAGAGGTTCTTTTCTCTGTTAAACTGATAAGGAGGATGGAAGCAAGCTTCAATCAAAACAAAATTTATGGTTATTGAATGGGTCTTCAGGGATAAATTATAAGTTAAATTTTATTCTATTCCAAGTTGTTGATGTCCTTTTGTACTTGCATAAATAGTCCTTAATCTTTTTCCTTATTACATAAATTTTAAATTAAACTCTTAAAATAACCTTATACCAAGTTGTTGATGTCATTTTGTACTTGGATAGATATTCCTTAATCTTTTTCCTTATTATATAAATTTTAAATGAAATTATTAAAATGACCTTAGAGTAAATAACTTTTAGATTAAAATGGATCTTACTATTTCCATTTTTAATAATACTAAAGATTTCAAAAAATAAATACTTTAATTAATAATATTAAATATTATAAAACATTTTAAAAAATATATATCCTACACTATAGTAAATAATTTTTGGATTAATATGTATCTCATTATTTTTCATTTTTAATAATATTAAATATTTCAAAAGATTTTAAAGAGTAAATATTTGAATTAATAATATTAAATATTATAGAATATTTTTAAAAATATACATTGTAATAATTTCAAGGTTTTAATAAATTTAAAATTATAATAAATTTTATTAATTTATTTAAAATATTTATTAAAAATGTTAATTATTTGAAAATATCTACTTATCTATAATAATATAATTTAAATTATTTTATAATTATTTGTTGCAATTGGTGATGTATGTTTTTCCCCAGAAGTTGCAGATATGAAAGGTGGTTTCAGGAGCTATTATGTGGTATTGTTTTTAAGAATTAAAGATTAATAAGAAGCCTCCCACTAGATTTTGTTTACAATATGAACGACAAGCTAGGGTTTGACAGTCGCAACCTCAACATAGTACAAAATGGTTACCAAAGGGGGAGGGAATGGCACCCCATCATACAAGCAGGTAGGGGTCGATAGGGGGAAAGGCCCACGAGACGTTAGTTTCAAAGAACCACTGACGAGAACCTCAGGATCAGGATCGAAAAATAACCAGGAGAGCAATTAGGAAAAAAGGGATCGCCTGGGGGAGGAAACTAGAGAAACCTAGAAGGTTACGTAGGAACTAGCGAACACTAGTGGGGCAGATGGGCGCAACTCATGCAAACCTAAAAAACCAATGATACCCAAGGTTATAATGGAAGACCCACAAACAAAACTCTATCGGGACGAGATGGAGACACATGCACTAATCTGAAAGTTCATGGGGTTGTGGCCCATAGAAAGAATGTTGCACAAGTGGATACAATATCAATGGAAGCCAAGTGGAGAAGTGGAACTCCACCTGGGCTCGAAAGGATTCTTCACATTAGTCTTCATGAACCTGGAGGACAGGGGTAAAGTATTTGACGGAGGGGCTTACTTCCACACCTTAGCAGGGTTGTACATGCGGTCATGGAAGGAAAACTTCTCCGCACAAAAAGAAATCTTTAAAAATGTCCTAGTCTGGCTGAGGTTTTACTCCTTACCGCTAGACTACTGGTTTCCATCCACCTTCGAAGCAAATCAGGAACAAAATTGGAAAATATGTTAAGAGATCGAAAGAAACACTAAAAGGGAGATATACATCCTATGCAAGGATATGCATAGAGATGGATGTGTCGGGGGCTCTCTCGGAAGAAATAAGCCTGGAATTCAAGGATGGGAAATGGATAGAAAGCATCGATTACGAGAAGATCCCATTTAGATGCAGAAGATGCCATGAACATGAAAACATAATCAGAGAATGTCCACTCAATAAAAAAAAAGAAACGAAAAACACCAAAGCAGAACAAGATGAGGACAGGTTTGTAAAACTGAACCACAGAAAAAGAGAAAACAAGAAACCAAGAAAAGCCCCAACAAAAAGAAATTCAGAAGCCAGAACTAGACTAGAAGAACAGGACAGGGCTAAACACGTGAAAGAAGGAGGAAAGGAAAATACAAAAGATAGAGTAGCTAGGGAACAAGCAACTCAGGAGAACATCGATATTCTAGGCAATAAGAGAGAACAAGGAAGTAGCGCAAGTCCTATGGAAGGAGGAATCGAAAACGCCAGTACCCCAATGTTGGAGGCAGAAAGAGATTTGTAGATGACACCAAGCGAGGTAGGCACGAAAGATCTTGATCTCAGAGACATTGTGGAAAGGGAAGGCATAGATCTCTCGAACATCCTAGAGCAATGGAAAAAGAAGGGAGTAGACAATGTGATAGTGGAGCAACTAGATCGTATCCAATACTTTTTCCTTCTAAGGGCGGAAGAAAAATCCAAAGGGATAAATTGTATGCACGATGAAATAGGACACCTTGGAATCAAAGCAGGCGAGGGAAACCCACAACATTCACCCAAGAAGACAAGGCAAAAGAAAGGAAGGAAATCAAACAACGTAGACGTACAAGAACTAGGAGCCCTGCTGATAAATTCAGGTAAGATAAAAAAAATCTTTCCCAAATCCCCCCCACATGCTTAAATGAATATTATCACATGGAATATAAGAGGCCTAAACAACCCACAAAAGCAAATAATACTTAAAAATAGACTGAGGAAGGAACAACCTGACCTTTGTTTCATTCAAGAGACAAAATGAACTATAGACAGAATGGAAACAATCAATAAAAAACAATGGAGCAAGTACCAAATATTGTTTTTCAAAGTCCAACATATGACAGGGGAAATAATCACCTTATGGAACCCACAATCACTGAACCTACTAGTAGTTGAAGCTATGAGACACACACTCTTGGTTAACATGCAAATTATAGGTAACACCAAGGTGATTCTATGCACCAATATGTATGGCCTCGAGAGGTTGGAGGAAAAAAGGAGAATGCTCATAGAACTAGAAAATCTAAGGGCCAGATCACGTAACCTCCACCGGATCTTGGCAGGGGACTTCAACATAATCACGACACTTGTGGAGAAAAAAGGGGCACTAGGAGACTAGATAGAGATGCAGAGGAATTCTCAACTTTCATTGAGGGAATGGAGATGGTAGAGATCTGAACCAGTAATGGCCAATTCACCTGGAATAACAAACGAGGTAATAACTACCAAGTAGCTACAAGGATAGATAGATTCATGCTGTCAAAATCCATCATTATTCAGGGACTAAATTTAGATTGCAACATCCTTCCATGGGGGGGTTCAGACCATTGGCCAATCCAATTGGAAGCAAACTTCCAAACCACTATGAAGAACATACCTTTTAGATTTGAGAAATTTTGGATCAAACATACCACATTCAAGGAGCACATAAACCAATGGTGGTGGGAGGAATTAACAGATCAAGGGACAAGGATGTTCAATATTTATAAGAGACTCAAGTACATCAAAAACAAACTCAAAGAGTGGAACAATGAAATCTTTGGCAACATAAACCAAGAGAAAAAAATATCGAAGACAGAATGAGGATACTCCAGGAACTCTGCATAGACAAGGGTTACATAGAGGATCGGAAAAGAGAAGAGATCCAAGTGACCTAGGAATGGGAAGAAAGATGTCAGTAGGAAGAAACCCTCTGGTGCCAAAAGTCGAGAATAGGGATCAGGATGGGATCGAAAGAGAATCCCACAAGGAAATTGAAAATACATTGGTCAATCACTTCCAGGGAATATCCCAGGAACCCAACCAAGATAGAAATGAGGCCATAAAAAGGATAACTCATCACATCCCTAGGCTAGTCACAGAGGAACAAAATATCAATCTAAGCAAACCCATAACAAAGGAGGAAATCAACCAAGTGGTCCAGGAGATGCCCAATGGAAAGGCCCCATCCTCCAATGGCTTCACAGTGGAATTTTTCAAATCCTATTGGGCAGTGGTTAAACACGATGTTTATGGAGTGGTGGAAGACTCTAGATGTTCGACCTCCGTCTTGAAAGTGTTAAATTCCACAATGATCACTCTAATCCCAAAGAGAACGAAGAATGGACCCTAGATCACTATAGGTTGATAGCTTTATGCAATGTTGTTTACAAGATTATCTCCAAAGTCATAGCCAATAGACTGAAACCACTCCTACCCACACTAATTTCATAGGAGCAGGTGGGTTTTGTAGAAGGAAGAAAAATATTGGATAACATCATCCATGCCCATGAACTTATTCACATGCTAAAAAGCCAAGGAAGAGGGGGAATGATGATCCAAATTGACCTGGGGAAGGCCTACGACAAGATTAGCTGGCACTATATCGCCAAAACGTTGGAAGCCTTTGGGTTTGAACAACACTGGATCAACTAGATTGTCAATCTAGTCTCGACGACAAGCTAATCGCTCCTCATTAATGGAGCCCTAACAAAACCCTTCTAGCCTTCGAGAGGCATTAGATAAGGACACTCGTTTTCTCCCTTCCCGTTCATTCTGATGATGGAAGGGCCCAACAAAAGCATAAAAAGAACAACTGCAGTAGGAGAACTAAAAGGAATCAAACCATTCGAAGATTGTCCAACCTCCACACACTAAAAGTTTGTTGATGACACCCTTCTCCATGGAACACCCACGGTCAAGGAAGCAAAAACCTATAAAATAATATTAGAGTACTTTGGGGAAGCCTCAGGGGAGGAGATCAACCACTCCAAATCCATGATCTATTTCTTCAACACTAATCCTGCAATCCAAAGAAACCTAGCCCACATTTTGGGGTTTGAACACAAAATGCTCCCAACGAAATACTTGGGAATCCCCTTGATGGATAGAGCTTGTAAAATGGCAACGTGGGAAGGAGTGATCAACAAACTGCAATAGAGGGTAAAAAATTGAACTTACAGAGCTCTCAACCTAGTAGGGAGGCTTATCCTCACCAAAGTGGTCGTACAATAAATTCTGGCATATATGAAGTTAGTGTTCCCTGTTCCCAAAGGAATACTCCAAAATATAAGAGCCATTCAAAGAGATTTCCTATGGCGAGGTGCTACAAATAAAAATAAATGGGCACTCATAGCCTAGGAGAAGGTTTGTCGGCCAAAAGGCAAAGGCGTCCTGGGGTTACAAGACCCACAGGTAACAAATGAAGCCTACAGGGAAAAACTCTAGTGGAGATGGGTCAAGGACAAATCAGTACCATGGGAAAACCTCTAGAAGTCTAAGTATGCCCCGAAAATCAATGATCAAGACTGGATTAATCTCATGGGAACAAGGGAGGGATCAACAATCTAAAATATTGCTTGGCACAACAAGAACTGGATTCAAAAACACATCTTCTAGGAAGTCAGAAATGGTCAAACAACTAGATTTTGGGAGGACGCGTGGCAACAGGAACCAAAAATGGAAAATCCAGACAGGGAGGAGCTCCAACAGGAAATGCTTGCATAAGGAAAAACAACAATCCATCACTACTAGAAGCCAAGAAATGATAGTGACAGATGGAGGCCCTGGGACAAACTCGATGAACAAAATAGGGACCGTATCGCAACTCTAGTGAAAGAGGTGGAAGAGGAATTGGGGAAAAAGAAAATTGCAATCTCAGAGGATGAGGACCAATTAAGGTGGGGTAGGGAAAATGGTGGGAGTTCAACTTAAAAGAAGAACAGTTTTACATCTCGTACTAGGTTCAAGAGGACCCAACGTAACAGTAGGGAAAGATCTAGAGCAACCCCCAATGGGAAAAAATCAAAATGTTCAAGTGGTTAGTTCTCCACAACCAAATTATAACCTGGGAATACCTAAGGAAAAGAGGTTACATAGGCCCTTCTCGTTTCCACCTCTGTCAAGATAATGAGGAAACAACCAATCACATCCTGCATGAGTGTAGTTACACAAGAGAGCTATGGGATTGGGCAACAGGCATCTACCGCCACTCCAATAGAATATGGGTATACATCAACACAACCATCAACAATTCGAAAGAGAGATACATTGAAAATGAAAAGGTGAACCTTTGCTAGATCTTAATCTCAGGGATGATCATCTGGAAATATGGAAGGAGAGGAATCGACACCTTCGGGAATGAAAGCCTACCAGATGGAAAGCTCAAGGATGTAATTATCTCACAAATACGAGAAATGGTGTTGAGCCACAGTTGCAAGAAGGAAACAATGCAACTCATAGATCAGGACTTGTACATCCTGGAGATTTTTCACCTAAAATAAGGGCACAACAACACAATGGTAGGGTGGGATCCACAACTCCAACTAGGAGACCGCAACTGGATGCCCCCTCTATTAGGGTTCCTCAAATTAAATTTTGACGGGGCAACAAAAGAAAACCCAGAAGTGGTAGGGATGGGAGGGGTGATTAGAGACAGTGATGGTAACATCATCTGAATGTATGCTAGGAGTATGGGGAACTCAAATAACAATGCAGTGGAATATGGAGCCCTCAATATTGGCCTTGAAATCCTAAGGTGCGAAGGGAAGATGACTCCACCCTAGTCATCAATATGGAAAAGAGACTCCAGAACGGTAGTAGAGTGGGAAAGGTTCAGAGACACTAGTGCCTAGCTCTCTCCCTATATAAAATCCAAGAGCCTCTAAAAACTCTGAACATAGTGGAGTTTCACTAGGTTTGCAGGTCAGCGAATGGCCTGGAGGCGAAACTAGCCAACAAGGGTGTTAGCAAGGAAGGTTTGAAAATAGACACTACCTCGATCAACCTTCTGAATGACCAACTTAGAACAGATTGCACCCACTTAGCAACAAAAGACTGTGAAGGAAAGTTAAGTAAGGAAGGTCACATCGAGATGGGTAGTGCAAGGCCTAGAAACAGGCAAGAAGCACCCATGAAGCATATGATATCCAATCAATTGATCACTAATGACCATGTACGATCAACATAAACAGTCGTTGAGGGTATGACAACAAGACCCTTGCAACAAAAAGAATTGCAGGGAAAGTACAAACGATATATCCCATGCAACAAGTGACGTAAGGCATGAGGGAGTGACATGGATACAAATCTATCCTCCAAGACAAAGTACATGTAATAAGAGAAGCACAGTAGGATGTCAAGTGAGAAGGGGCTGGGATTTGCACAGGGATAAAGGACGAGTCATCATGATCATATGAGCTTCCACTGGGAAGAAGGAAGGGAGGGATCACCACTATGGAAAAGCCATGATTGGAAGGACAAGATCGCAGCAGGAGAAGATCAATAAGAGGAAAAACAACAGGAATAGCCAGAAACAGAAGGAGTGCAATTGCAGGGGCTACCACAGATACCAGGGAAGGGAAAGGAATAATTCTTGTAAAGTGAGGTACAGGCTGAGTAACCAGCAAAGGAGCTGTGACAGACCAAATGGTATGGTGAGAATGAAGTGCACACATAGGAAGAGGAATCTCCTTGGAAAGGAAGTACTGAATAGTCCACGGTGGGTGTAAAGAATGGAGCAGGCGACAAAATATAAGGAGGGCACCTTCCAAACTCTAATTGTGCCGAAAGGAAAATAGGCCATCACCCGTTGGGAAAAGGAAATCAAATAAAAACGCAAAGGAAAATCTTGGGATACACTGGCACAAGAAGCGTATTGGGTAACTGATCTGGGGGCCACGTAGCCCAGGAAAATCCTCTACCATAAAATAGTGGAGGTGGTGTGGCTAACTAAGATGATGATCGACAAAGTGAGTTTGAAAATGGAATAAGCTAGACGAGAGGATAACTTGGATCACAAGAAAAGGATAGACAAAATCTTGAGTTGCCTTAGTAGCCTGGAAACTATTACCAAACTGTTAGTCGAGGTCCAGAAGGATCATAAATCCAAGATGGAGTAGTTGGTTGCTCAATTTCACCTCTATCTGTGCTATCTCCACCACATGGACATCACACCAGCTGATGGACACGGTGTTCCATCCCATATCAGGAAGACTTGACGGTCTCCCAGAAGGAGGATAACAAGAACTGGGCAGATGACGGGAAGAAACACATTGTTGTCCTGGATGAGTGAATGGTTAGTTGCCTGGTTAGTTCAACCACTAGCCTCTCATGCCTAGTGTGTAGTCTCTTCATATGTTTTTTTATGTCTATGTTGTTTTTCCTTTTCAAACTAGTTATGGTGGGAGTGGCTTGGTTTCCCCTAGTGGTAGACTAGTCCCACCCCTCGTACATATTAGTAAGTGCAACTTGAGAACTCCTAGTCTAGTTTCCTATTAGGCAAGCCAAGAGGCCCCCCTTTTCTGTATCATAATCTATTTTTCACTAATACAACTTCTTACACTCACTTACAAAAAAAAAAATTAAATTCTTTTATAAATTTAAGATAACATATCGATATCTATATTAATATATTATAATATCTACTTATCTATAACAATATAATTTAATATTTTTATAAATTTAAAATAACATATCATTATCTATATTAATATATTAGAAAATTAATGAAGAATATGATCAAGAGGAGCTAAAGGGATGTAAACCCTAGCACAGCCTGGAACATCTCGTGACTTGAATGGATTATCCCACTGTGCAACAAACACTCTGCCATGGCCAGACACAGATTGTGTTCTTCCTGACACACTACAATGCATTCAGAAAAGGGGGGGGAACCCTCCTCATACAACAACGTAATGGCCAACGATCGATTGTGAACAAGGGAAAAATTCCTAACATTTGAATCACCTCTGCAAATGTGTGACCAACTCCTCACTAGAGAGCAAGGACATAGGAAGGAAATGGATGTGGAAGCCAGCACATCACATCCAAAAGCACCTCGCGGATGGGAGCCCGACAAATGCATCCCACAAATAGACAAGACGTGAAGATACATCATCATCTCAACAAGAGTGGGGTAACACACACAATTTATGAGTGAGCATGCCCTTACTGGCAAATTTCTGGGCCTGTGTCCATCTGAGCGGGACCTGACTAGGTGTATAAAGCACTGGTGGAATCCCAAAGGGGACTATGAGGTCCAACTCACCTCCAAAGGCTTTTTCATGATCATTCTGTACAACCCAGAAGACAGAGATCGAATCTTTGAGAACGGGCCATATTTCTACAACTCGACAGAGTTATTTCTATGTTTTTGGATGGAGAGATTCAACCCAGACAAGGAGGACTTCACCATGGCGCCCGTCTGGATCTGCCTCTACTCCCTACCACAAGAGTTCTAGCTGGAGGAAATCCTCATGGGACTCGAAAATACAGTGGGCCAATACGTCAAAACCTCAGAAGCTACAAAATAGAGGAAATACACCTCATATGCCTGAATCGGTTTTTACATGAACATCTGCAAAGCCCTACCGGGAGCAGTAATGTTGGAATACCAGGATGAAGATTGGCAACAAACTCTGGACTACGAGCACATCCCTTTCCACTGTAGAAAATGTCACGAACATGCTCATCTCTTCAGAGACTGCCCTTTGAACAAGCAAGATACCAAAGTAGATGATACCGCACAGCGAGATGGCTTCACCACTGTCACGGCCAGGAAGAAAAATCCTCTGAGGAAACAAAAACCAGACCCTAAACCGCAAATCCTGACCAAGAACTCCTATGAGATCCTGAATCAACTATCGAAAGATGGAGACATACAAGATCCGCACAAAGATCCGCTTCAGACAAAAGGTAAGAACCAAAACTCGACCCCTCCTGATCCAAATCGTGAACCCCACGCAGAGGAGAAAGGGGATGCAGATGGATACATCCCAATGCACCTGGACGATAGAGATTTGGCAGGCATCGATTTGGAAAAACTTGAGGAAGCCCTCAACCAAAAGGATCTGCATGCACTTCCCGAAGAGAAACACCGAAAGGTACACAAAGTCTTTCTTGACTCCTTAGCAAGATCCACAACTCATCTAGGTATAGCTACAGAGTCTGGTTCAAGCTAAAAAAAAGTTTTGCGAGAGAATAAAAGAAGAGGGAAGAAACTAGTACATCAACTCATCAAGGAGGTAGGTAACCTTATGATCAACTCAGGGCATATTCACAAGCTCTCGGAGGGCTACCTCCACCCAAACCCCCCTTCTTAATGATGAAGATCATCACCTGGAACATTAGAGGACTCAATGGTCGATCCAAACAACGGATCCTCTGAAACTGCATCCAAACAAAAAACCTAGATATTCTAATGTTATAGGAAACAAAATGTGCAGTGGTAGAAGATGAAAGAATCTTCCAATGCATTTGGAGAGGATGTGACTTCATTCTAATAGACTCCACAGGGGACTTAGGAGGTCTGGCCATTTTATGGAACCCTTGCAATGTCTCCTTAAGAAGATCATTTACCACCATAGGCACAATAACGACCCACTTCGAGATCACAAGCTCGAACCAGATGGGGACTATCACAAATGTATATGGCCCCCAAAGTCAACAGAAAAAAGACAAACTTTTGGAATGACTAATCTTCATCAAATCCTTGTTGTCTATTCCCAACTGGATCTTAGGAGGAAATTTCAACATGATCTTGTCTCTTGAAGAAAAAAAAAGAGGAAGAAAATGACTTGAACAAGACAATGGTAAGTTCAAAACACTCATTGATTAGTTAAACCTAGTAGATGTTGAAGATAGTAATGACACCTTCACCTGGTCCAATCGTAGATCATGAAATCAACACATTGCTTGTCGTCTGGATTGTTTCCTCGTAGCTAAAGAGCTAATGGAAGAAGCCCCTTACATGGAAAGTCTCATTCTCCCAAAAGCAAGGTTAGACCATTGGCCAATTGCCTTCAGCCTAGAAACATGGGAAACTCCCAAATACAAACCCTTCTCGTTTGAGAAATTTTGGCTCTCACATCCGGACTTTCACCAGCTTGCAAATACCTGGTGGGCTCAAGTGGAAATAGACCATGGCACAGGCATGTACAAATTTTAGCAATGCCTCAAAAACTTCAAGTAGTCGCTGAAACTTCAGAACAAGAACACCTTTGGCAATATATTCCAAAGTATGTAGGACATAGAAAGCAAATTGATGGAGATACAAAAAACCTTCATATCAGTAACTCGAATAGTCGAACTAATGAAAGAGGAGGAGGAGATTCAAAGGCAGTTGGAAGAGAGGAAAAGGTAAGAGAAAATCTAGTGGAGACAAAAGTCCAGGGTTCAATGGCTCAAGGAGGGGGGAAAAAACACAAAAATTTTCCACAAAGAAATGATACAACGCAGACATATTAATAGGATCACTCAACTAGAGGACAACCAAGGTAATCCAATCTGGGAGCATACCCAAATAGAAGCATAGCTCAACAATTACTACAGGGATCTCTTAACGGAAGACAAGGAGGACAAAACTGCAACCATCAAATGAGTAACCAAGCATATACCCTCTTTGGTGACTCCCGAACAAAATGCAACCCTCATGCAACCTATCACCCAAGAGGAGGTAGATCAAGCTATAAAAGCCATGCCACCAGGGAAGGCTCCAGGTCCAGATGGATTCACCACCAACTTCTTCCACCACTGCTAGGATCTAGTAAGAACAAAAGTTTTGGAGGTTGTTGAGGAATCATGCACCTCAAGCCAAGTCCTTGAGGCCCTCAATGTGACCTTCCTCACCCTCATACCAAAAGAGGAACGGGTCAGAAATACCAAACAATTCAGACCTATTTCTCTCTACAATGTGATCTACAAAATCATAACAAAAGTGATGGAAAACTACCTTAAACCCATCCTGACCTTCGTCATATCCAAGGAACAAGTAAGGTATGTGGAGGGAAGACAAATTATGGACAGTGTCATTCTTTCTCACAAGGTCATCCACTCTCTCAAGTTAATAAAAACTCTAGGTATGTTAATCAAACTTGATCTCTCAAAAGATTTTGACAAAGCAAGTTGGCAGTACCTCTGGGCCATCTTAGATTCCTTTGGATTCGACCAGGGTTGGGTGAACTAGATCTTAAACCTTACCTCCTCTGCTTTCTTCTCAATCCTAGTTAACAGGGTCCCTTCCCAGCCCTTCTCTCCATCCCGGGACATCAGACAAGGTGACCCTCTCTCGCACTTCCTGTTTGTGCCTATGGCGGAAGGTCTGGGGTGCTACATCAAGGCAACAGTCATAGACGGTTCTCTCAAAGGTCTACCAATACACAATATCCAACCAAATCCCTCACATAGTCAATTTGTAGATGACACCCTGCTCTTGAATTCCCCAACAGCCAGAGAGGCCAACAATCTTAACTCCATCCTTTCAGACTTCACAGTGGCATCTGGAATGACTCTTAACCTAGATAAATAGAAACTCTACTTTTTCAACACTCTGGTAGTTGTTTAGTTCCACATCTCTAGACTCCTAAGAATACGCAAGAGCTCCCTTCCATCCAACTACCTCAGCATACCTCTCACAGGGGGAGAAACAAGATCCATCTCTTGGGACAACCTTATTTTGTCTATCTCTAACAGACTAAGCAACTGGACTTTCAGACCACTTAACATCACAGCCAAGTTGGTCCTGCTCAAGTCAGTTCTCCAAACCCTACCCACCTACCTCTTCATTGCCCTAGCGTCCCCCAAGAAAGTCATCAGAGCCATCCAGAACTTCCAAAGAAACTTCCTCTGGCACAACCATCAACCTAACAAGAAATGGGCGCTGGTAGGATGGGACAAAATTTGTACACCGAAAAGCATAGGAGGGTTGGGGCTTCGTGACCCCGGGAAACTCAACCAAGTAATGGGAGCCAAAATCTGGTGGAGATGATTAAAAACGCCAACATCCCTACATCCCTATGGGAATAAATATGGAAGCAGAAGCACACCCCCCTCACACCAGACAACTGACTCATTACACATTAAACTCCCAAAAGCTAGCATAACAACCCAACCACCTAGACCCCTCCCCCAACAGACTTCATTAAAATCAACATCAATGGGGCCTCCAAAGGAAACCCGGGACCAACAGGATATGGAGCTGCACTTCGAAACTCCAATGGGGATGCCCTCTGTCTAGTAGCAGGTTACCTGGGAGAAACAATAAACAACGTAGCAGAGCTTACAGGCCTATTGCGAGGCCTCCAAACAACCATTGATAGACACTATCACAAGCTAATCCTAGAGGGAGACCCTCAAATTTTCCTTCAACTAATCACCAAGATCCTTCACGGACCACAACCTTTGAAAATCTCACCAATTTGCTAAGGAGGACTTCGAAAACCTCCTTAGCACCAACCTCAACATCATACCCTCCCACATGAAGAGAGATGCAAACAGGGTAGCAGACTACTTGGAAAATGAAGGAGTAACTAAGGAGATAGACCACTTCTGCTGGGAAGCCTGCACATCTAAAGACTCAAACATCTCAGATCGTTGCCAAGCTTTAGCCAACAAAGATCTCCAACCCCCAGATGGGGTGACACGTCGAGCAAGTAGGACAAGTGGCAATGAGATGGGCAGTGCCATAAATAATGGCCACCACCTCCCATCCTCTCACCATTTAAGTTGGGAGGGCGCCCACAGAGTCATACCCAATTGATGAGTCCCCTCAAGCACATTAAGGGAACAACACACGAGAGCATTAAGCACTCAACTTTAATGGCCGCCACTGTCACAATCAACCTCACCCTTATCAGCTGACTGGATGGTAATGCGATGCATTTGCAAATTCAATTTGCGGGGTGCTAGAGCAGGGATAATCTTTTCATCAATCCCCCAGCCTTAGCTCAGCTCCTCCACATGCCAAGAGCATGAGGAAAGCCTCGCAGAGGCACGGCGTGGTATGCCTATGACTCTCGCAGGAAGCGACAAAAGGTCTTTGAGCGAGCATTGGCTCTTGCATCTGCTCGGCAACCAGGGAACATGGGAGACATAAAATGCCACCCATGGCGTATGTGGAGAAGACTGCTCCGGACAAATCCATCTAGAACTATCCAGAACACCTCATCTTCACTGTCCCAAACAATTGGAATCCCCTCATGGTTTTTGGAAACAAGACCAAGCCTCCAGATCCGGGAACCTCTCACAGACGCAAGGAAGAAAAGAAGGAAGAGGAATTCACAATCTGCTACGTCCAGGAAGAAGTGTCGGGCAATGGAGACAAAACGAAAAACCCAACAAGTGGACCACCCCCAACGACAACAATCTAGCATCACAGTCAACTAGCAGGCCAACTCAACAAAGCTATGGCAGAAAAGGAGGGAATCCATGCTCAAGGGCCAGATCCCCTCTCGATTGTTCAGGAGGAATGGGAGGACCAGCCTCCTTACAACAATCCGAGTTATCTCGAGCTCCTCTTCGAAACTCGCAGTATGGTGGATGACCAAACCTTCAAAGCCATTCAAATCAGCCATTGCCTCGATATGATGTATGCAACAGACTCCAGAGCATCCCCACGACTACAGTGCCCTACGTGCATGCAAGCCTATGCGATTCCAGCAGGATGGCGAAAGAAGGATGATGATGGCGAGTCCCCTGGTCCAAAGGTCATGTGAATGTTTCTAATTTCCATTTTCTCTTAGCAATGGACTCTAGCTATGTTAGCAGTTAGGCTATTAGAGATTGGACTGAATACATTCTCGTTGTACGTCCTAGTTTCCTCTGGGTAGGACGATAGCCTAGCAAAATTTTGTTTGTTTGAGGACAGATGGCATCTTAAGGCCAACTGTGTCGGTTGCCTTTTAGTAAGCAGGATAGTTGGCGGCATTACCAAACTTTGTAAACATACAATAGTAATATAAACACGATCCTCCCCTTTTTTACTTATATATATATATATATATATATATATATATATATATATTAGAAAATAAAAAATTTCTATATTTATGTAAATATATTTTAATATATAAAAATATCTTTCATTGACCAATATACCTAACGTTTCCCAAATAATAAATATGTAAGTATAATTAAATATGCTTCTCCATTATATTTAAGAGAATATTTTTCTTCATATATATGAAAGAGGCATTAAACAACCCTTAGCTAAAACACAATGATTAAATTGAGTTTTTTTGTTTTAATAAATATAAATTAATAAGGTGGTAGTTAATCCTTTTTCATATTCCATTAAAATAAATATATATTACTTCAATAAATTGAGTTTTTTTTGTTTTAATAAATATAAATTAATAAGGTGATATTTAATCTTTTTTATATTTCATTAAAATAAATATATATTACTCTAATAAATTGTTATATTTTTTTATATTTTATCAATTTTAAATTAAAATAAATTTAATTTTATATTACCTTTAATAAATCCAAAATTATAAAAAAATTATGAATATAATAATATGAAATTAAAATAAGTCTAATTCTAAATTCAGAATTATAATAATTTAGAGATTATTAATAAACTTAAAATTATAATAATTTAGGGGTTATTGTGGCTAAAGTTTAAGTCTTAAAGATGTTAAAAGGAAGAGAGTTTATATTTGTTAGAAATGTAAAAAAGAAGAGGGTTTATACATCTTAAATTAATTTTACATTTGTTAGAAGTTATAGAGGTTGAGGTTTAAAAGATTGAGAGTTAAGTATCTTTAATATTTGGGTTTATAGAAATATATGGATGATAGATTAGGTTTATAAAAATATAAGGATTACATAGATTAGGGTTTATGAATTATATGGACTAAGTATTAGGGGTTATAGTATTTTCATGGGTTGTGGGCTAAGCTAAACATTCTTTTTCTAACACAATTACTAAATGGAATTGTTTAATTTATTATTATTTTTTTTTAATAGATAGAATTGAGGTAGTAGTTAATCCTTTCTCATATTTACATTAAAACCCATAATTTTTCATATTTAATAAATTGTTGTATTTTTTTAGATTTTACCCATCTTAAATTAAAATGAATTTAATTTTATATCATTTTCAATAAATGAAAATTATAAAAAATTATTAAAATAATAATCCCAAATTAAAATAAATTTAATTCCTCTCCATTAATAAATCTTAATCTAAGGGTTAATCCTTATAGGGGTTATAAAGATGATGTTTTATACATGTTAAATAAGTTTTAGACTTGCTATAGGGTATAGAGATTAAGGTTTAAAGGGATGGCGAGTTAGAGAGATTCTCAAGTTTGAGATTATAGAAGTATAGGGATTATGGGTTAGGGTGATAAGGTTTATGAGTTATATGGATTAAGTGTTAGGGGATATAGTATTTGCATGGGTTGTGATTATAGGTGATAGAGATTTGTAGTTAAAATCTTTCTAGGAAATTAGATTTATAAGTGCTAGTGATTTTAGGAGTGACAATAGTTAAGGGACACATGTGATTATGGTGATTAGGTTGAGAGATGCAAGTTGATAATGTCTAATATAATTAACAGTTAGGGATTAATTGTTAGGGTTTAGTTTTTATGATTGTTAGGGCTATTCATTAATGTTATACTAGTTATATACCTTAATAATTGGTGGTAATGTCAATTATAGGAGTTAGGGTTTAAATGAGTTAGAGGTTAAATTTCTCATGGGTTATAGCGACTAAGGTTAATATGATCCAAGATTGGTAAATAAGTGTTTGAACATTATATAGATAAGATATTGTTGAGGTTTGAAGAATTAAAAGTAATAAATATTGGAAGTTATAGTGGCCACCTATGATATAGATTATATTAGTTTGGTAGTAAAATAATAGCATAGGTTATTTCTCTCTATTTAATATAGATTAAGCTAAAATAGTTATCAATCTCTCTCGATACTTCAGAGATTATATACAAAATTAAAATATATATAACAAACCATGCTAACAAACAACAAGACACCAAACTTGAGAAATCTTTTTAAGTTTTTTTCCCAAATTATTTTTTCCTAAATAATTAATGTTTCATACAAATCATTTATATTATGTGTGAGCAAAAAGATGCTCAAGCTAAGGTAATGCAATTCCTTGTTTTTTATATCATAAAATACTATATTCATATGGAACATCTCTATTATGTGCAAAAATATGTTTATTCAAAGATTTTGGATTTCCCTATTTTTTATATCATGCAACATTGTAATGAAGTAAAATTATGTTTTTATTTGTTTATTTAAAAAAGAAATTAACCCAATTGGAAGAAAATACATAACCTTTTTTATGAAATAAAATTATACTTTTATTTGTTTATTGAAAAAAGAAATTAACGCGTTTGAACTTAAAAAAAAATAATAATTCCACGGGTTCAGTGGAAAAGTTGCGTAAGAATTTAAAAAACTGAATTTCTCACTTATTAAGTTTCTCTTCGCAGAAGCTTTGTCCTATATGCATTGGGGATAAAGATTTTTTTCGAGTTTTGAATGATCGCGATTAATTCTTAATCAGCGTTTAGTTTTAGATCGTCTCTTATCTAATGTGATTTGAACAAGTGCAGTGGCAGGGGTGGGATAATCCATCTCTCTTACTCAGGGCGATTTGAACAAATGCGGTGGCAGGGGTGGGATAATCCATCGCTGCATGGAGTTTACACTATCAATCTTTGCAAGAGCGATTCTCATAAGAATGAATGTTCAATTCTAAATCCTGTAGGATTTTATTAATGGGTTTGATGATAGAAAACTTATGAAGACGTTTTAGAGTTTCAAATGGCATCATGCGTAGCCAATTGGGTGGTTTATGGATCTCATATACAGCAAAGACTTATTTGAAACAAATTAAGTGGTTTACAAAGTATTGGGATGGGAAGATTCTTAGTATTATGGTTACTATGAAGAATCTTAGTATTATGGTTACTGTGAAGAATCTTACAGATTGATTTTCGATAAAAACGAACATCTAAATGTTTTTTTTAGGAAATTCATCGGTCTTTTGGATTAAGTAGAAATCAACACCAACTAACCAGGCGGGTTCTTTCCTCAGCTAAATTCATGAGGAGGATGTGAAACCAGTTTAAATTAAAACAGTGTTTTCTATTTGTTAATCTTTCTCCAAAACGAACATCTAAATGATTTTCTTAGGAAATTCATGAGTCTTTTGGATTAAGTAGAAATCAACACCAACTAACCAGGCAGGTTCTTTCCTTAGCTAAACTCATGAGGAGGATGTGAAACCAGTTTAAATTAAAACAGTGTTTTCTATTTGTTAATCTTTCTCCTTATTCATGTAAGTGATATTATATTTTTTAATAGATACTAATTAAGGTGGTACTTAGTTATTATTCATCTAAATTGTTAATTTTTTTTACATTTTATTAATCTTAAATTAATATTACTCTAATTCTTTAAATTTTTAATAAATAAAAAATTATAATAAATTTTTTAATATAATAATCTCAAATTAAAATAAAGCTAATTCTTCTTATTTTATTAATAAATAGGAAAATTATAAAAATTTATATTAATATATTCTAAATTTTTTTATTATAAAAATTTAATTTCTAACCTTTTATGATATAGATTGTATAAATATCTCAGTTTTGTTTTCAAAAAAAGTTTATAAATTGTATAAATGTCTCAGTTTTGATAAATTACTCATGTTGGTACTACAGAAATGTAAAACTCTCATTGTTGACTCTTCTTTATTCAATTTCAAGCTTAACAACACTGTTACAATTCTTATTTAACTTCAAGCTTAAAAACACTATGACAATTGATCTGATCTGGTATATTCTATTTAACTTTTTTAAATATTTTGAAATTGTTTTAGAATTTTTGTAAATATTTTAACTTGATATTTTATATAACTTTTTTAAATATTTGGAAACTCTTTTATACTTTTCCTAACCTTAATTTCCTAAAATATTTAGAAACTATTTTACACTTTTCCTAACCTTTATATAACTTTTCTAAATATTCTGAAACTGTTTTATACTTGATATTATAAAAATTTAGTTTTTACACTTTTATAATATAGATTGTATAAATGTTTCAGTTTTTCTTTCAAAATAATTTTCTTAGTTGTTTTTAAGCCATACAATTGAATTTTGGTATTACAAAAATGTAAAACTCTCATCCGGATGAATCATCTTTATTTAACTTCAAGCTTAACAACCTTGTTACAAATTACAATTGACATGATATTTTGTATAATTTTTCTAAATATTTTGAAACTATTTTATAATTTTAATAAATATTTTATATAAATTTTTAAAATATTTTGAAACTGTTTTATACTTTTTCTAAATATTTTAAATTGATATTTTGTATAACTTTCATAAATATTTTGAAAATGTCTTAAAACTTTCTAAACATTTTAACTTAATATTTTGAAACTGTTCCAGGTCCTATAACTATGTATGAAGCCATGCTTAGCATGTAAAAATTTGTAAACAGCTGCAATACACTCTCGGGTGTCAACCAAGGCCGTAATTAGGATTTCAATAAAAATAATCAATTAAAGAGTTTGATTTCTAACATTTTTTTGGATTTTTAAAATTTGTAAACAACTGTTGTACACTCTCTAGTGTAAACCAAGGTTGCAATTAGAATTTCAATAAAAATAATCAATGAAAGAGTTTGATCAAAATAGATACTTAATTCTACAACATTTACCATTTTGTTATATGTAACTTTTTAATGAAAAATACAATAATATGAGAATTTAATGAGAAAAAAATTATTAAATGAA
>ML785093.1:604308-657099 GCA_009831015.1 Picea engelmannii | reverse complement strand
ATCGGCTGAACGTACCTGCAATTTAACGGAATGGATGTCTGTAGCTGTATTTGATCGATCCATTGCAGACTAATTAGTGGCAAGCTTGTGGATTCCCTTCTCTTCAGCTTTTCTTATCCACAATCAACCCTAGCCAACGAACTAACACAGACGAAAACAAATCTAATAATAGAACATTAACCAATTGACTGTGAACCGGCACATCCACATCCACACCACAATCAACCCTAGCCAACGAACTAACACAGACGAAAACAAATCTAATAATAGAACATTAACCAATTGACTGTGAAGCGGCACATCCACATCCACACAAGTTTCAACCTCCATGAACAAATTAAACGAATTACACAGACAGAAACCAGATAGCCTGACTACTACATGGATGGAGAGGAGAATAAAAAAAGAAACGAGAAGATGAATGAAAAACATAATTATAGTTATTTTAATGCATATGTATATAGTTATTTTAATATTATTATTTATAAAAATTAGATTAGTACAGAATCATTTATATGAGTGTATTAAAGTTTATTTGAGTGTATTAAAATTTATTTTGTAAAATATGATTTTAGTTTTTATAAAATATTATTTTTATTATAGAATTTTTAGTTATTTAATAATTAATTTTATTTATAATAATATTTTCATATGATTGTTTATGATCATTAATGTATGTATATATATAGTTATTATTTAGATTAATATAAAATTAGGTAAAAAAAAAAGTTAGCTTGTGAACTTTTTTTTCAATAAAAAAAATAACGTATATTAGTAAATATAAAAGGTCATTTTTCAAAAATTTACAACTTGTACAAAATTGTACATCTCCTTTTTCAAAACCTATAAGGATCTTATGAACTATTCACAATATATAAAAAGTCCAGAAATCTAGCCATTGTTTACATATCAATATCAAAAAGACTATACATATTTTTTTGTCCTGCTTGCAACTGTATTTTATATCAAAAAATATACACAAACCAAAATTGTAGCCTTTCATAGAGTGACCTAAAAAGTTCCCGCTCAACGATCTAATCTTTGTCAACGAAGGCTCTAGAGATATTGCTTGTAGGTTATTTTCATTAGAAAACCAATCGATAATAACCTTTGAATCACCTACCAGTTGTAACCTAGTTAACTTTTTAATACAAGCAAAAAATAAAATTCATAATAGGGCAAGTAGCTCTCCCCTGGTATTGGTTCCTCTTCCACAATTCATTTTTAGTCTGTAAGTGCCCAAAACTGGACATTTTAATAAGGCTCCAGCCCCACATTTAGAGCCTTTTTCCTGTGATGCCCCATCAAAGAACCCCACTGCCAAATACCAGTCACATATGGGTGGCCTATAAATCCTTCTAAGCTTAGAGACCTATGTAATTTTTTTCTCTCCCAAATCCTGTAGAATAGAGTTTTAAACTCTAACTTGATTTATGGGAAAGTCTTCAAATATAACGAAATTCTTATGCTTCCAAACCTCCGAACAAATAAAACAATGGATTTCTTTCCAATTATCCTTTATCCTTATCCACTTTTGTAATGACCTCCTTCCCAAATATTACCCAATTTTAATTCTTTTGATATAGTCTGCGAGATACCTTTGATGAAGCTCCATTTCACAAAAAGATGGGACACGGTTCCTCATTGTTCCCACACAAAACACATATAATAGGACCAAAAATACCCCTTTTGTTCAAGTTTTCCCAAGTAAGTATTCTTTGTTCCAACAATAACCAGATAAAAAGTTTGACTTTTAAAGGTAGTTCCCAATTCCAAATCTCTGAATACTAGTATTTTGTTTCTTCTTTCATATCCTCCAACACTTGAACTTTATAAGCTTTCTTGGCATTTACTTGTCCATTTTTTGTATCACATGACCACAATAAAATATCTTTCTCATTGTTAAGTTCAATAAAGAAACTCACCAATCCTTTAATCTAATTTGTCCATTCTTCTTTTAGTTCTCCTTCCATCCCTAAGGTTTCTTCCTTTTTCCACCTTGCAAAACTAAGTTCCTCCAGATCAATAGACCTAACTTCTGGAAGGAATTAAATCTCGTGTGCCTTCAAAGTCAAAATAAGATTCCTTGAAAATTTGTAATATGAGTGAGACCCAACCATAGGATCAACTCTCTGAAATCTCCAAAAATAATTTATTTTTAAGTTTGATATTTCTTAGGAAAATTATTTTGTTTTTGGTAAATTCGAAATTGGAAAGTTTTTGCTATTTTTGGCAATTCTGAATTTCAAATTTAATTAATTTTAATTAATGATTATGACTATTGGGAAAGAAACTGATTTGACCCAACTAACTTCTTGACTATGTCACTTGTATGAAACATAATATTTTATAATTATTGTTGGAAGACAAATGGAACAACCATGTTGAAATTGCCTGACCATAACTCCATGAGTGGGGAACATGTTTGAACTACCTCAGGGTTGATTGTTACAAGTGGAAGATCATGAATTTGGCCATTGGCAGCCCCTGAAAATCAGGGATTTGTAAAGGTGAGAAATTTTCCAAGGGAGTGAAAAGACCTAGGAAAAAGAAAAATATTTTTTGGATATATGGGATATGTGAGGAGGCAAGACGTTGCCTAGTATGCGCGGAAAATATTAATGATTACTTGTTGTTATGGACACTTCTTGTTGATTGTGATGCTAAAAGAGAATATTGTTGAAGATGAAAGGCATTTGTTGAGGAGGAATTATGAGTTATCCCTCATGGATTCATGGTCAGGCTAGGGGCTTAACAAGACAAGTAATTTGGCTTCCCTATTCTAAGGTTGGGAGGAAAATGGTTGTTGCATTTGTTGTTCAGTAGATGTTCAGATATGTCAACCTAACTCTTTCTCTGAATGAATGTCTTATGGTTTAATAACTCTTAGAATATCTCTGTGTAACTTGGATAGTAGTAGTGTTATAGATAAAATCTTTTTGAATGTTGCTCACTAGAAGGAATAGTATAAATACCTTTGGAACTAAGTTTTGAATGAGTTGTCACTATTACTTTAAATTGTTGAGTTAGTATTGTTCCTTTCATTTGCTGTATTAGCCGATAGGGACACATCTGGTTAATTCTGGAAGATTTAATTATAGTCTTATTTTTTTTCTGTTTATAATGAAGTAAAACTATTGGGTAAACCATTAATGGATATCATAGTTTGAATAGATATTTTGTGCACCGAGATCATCACTAGAACTGAACAATGAAGTTTTTACTAAGTAATTCATATAGGATGGAAGAAGTCGATTCCACTCTAGTAGTCCTGAATTTTATACATGTGATTATATAGAAAATGAAGTTCATAAAATTGATAGATCGCACGAAAGCCAAACCACCCACATATAACAAAATCGATAATAAAATAGTCTATACGGGACGCTAAATAAAATCGTAATGGAACACCCAGACTCTATATATATATATATATGATGGTATCTAATATCTCTTTTACTTTAGAAAAGAAAATCAAATGATTCATACCGCGAGTCCATCCTTATAGAGAACATATGGGAAATCGAGTAAATTGTTTGAATATTCATAACTGTAATAATAACCAAATTTTATATCAGATTAAGTACTTCACAAATCAAAGGTTATTTTTATGATGCGATACATAGAAGTAGACTCCTTTAAAGAGAGATATGTACATATTTATACTTGATCTATTTAAATTCCAAAATCAGAACAATAGCAAAAATTGTGCACCCTTCCATGATAGGTAGTACTACTAGCAGGTGTTAAGATAATGGAGTTCCTTTCCACCATAGGTGTTTTTATTTATTTATTTATTTTTTTTTATTTTTTTTTCTAGTATCAGCAAATACTCCCAAGCCCTATCTTAGAACCCGATTACCTTTTTTGGATTCAAAGTCATCATAAATATGGGAATTTCAGAGGGAAGAACACCCTGCAAGAGAAACGTGAAATTAAAGTTAACAACCATATAAATTTGTAATCAAGAATCTCACTCAGAGAACGAATAACATAAAGAAAAATAAATAAAATTTTCCATAGATCAAATTACGAGTCTTTACTTAACTTGAAGGATGAAGATGGCCCTTCCTTTCACAAGCACTGTTGAAGCTCCGTTCGGTAGCTCGAAAGGGGAAAGTGGGTCGATAGACCCCTGATGGGTACCCTCGCATACAATAGGGCCCCATCATTAGATATGATAACGGAATTCTTGCACTCGAGAAAATGAAACAATAAAAAATACAAAGGTTTACATAACGAGACCTCGATAGGTCGCATTGCAACATGCAGTGTTATTAACACAAAACAATACTTTTCAAATATCATTCAACAGAAGAAAACATTCTTTTCAAGTTAAACACAGAACTATACTTTTCTTGAAAATACACCTACAAATAGTAACAATACGATGGAAAGAAAACAAATGCCTCACTGTAATTACAGATTGTAATACTTGACACAAAAACGACTGTATTTCTTTCTTATCAAAGCCTAGTATGCATATAGTTTCCACCTTACATAGATGCACATATTATGTAAACACCAAGAACCGTAGGGGGTCTAGAAACAAAAATAATACAAACACAGAATTCATTGCGAGTCGTGACAGGATCCATGAAGTAATGGGTTTCGAGGATAACCTAGTTCCGTAAGTAAAATTCTCAATGCGGGATAGGAAAATTAGAGTTACCAGCCAAGAAGATACCCCACAGGATAGGGTTTTCCTAATTATGTTAGTATATATGGTGACATAAATATTTGAATCTTTTCTTCCCGGAGAACAAATGACAAAACCCTGATTAAAAATATTATCTTAGCTACTATATTATTCCTGCCTTATACAAGAAAAGTGGTCAAGAACAAAGGGCCTTATTAGATGTGTAATGCCCACACTAGTTCAAGATAATAAGCCAGTCCTGCTAACTAGTGGCCGAGGAAGAGAAACGTGGGGAACAAAAAGGGTTTTTCTTTATAGAGAACTACACCCTAACTAAACCGTTTGAAGCTTGGTAAAACTTATTCTGAGTCTGGATAACCCTTTTCTAAATCTCAAAGAATACCGAGGGTAATCAAAACTCAACTAAATCAATTATCCAGCAGTCACCTAAATAACCATAGAATGCAAATGTTTATAGTGTGTTCGAATAATATTACCAGGTATAAGGGTGAAGTGGATGGTGATCCTTCTCTCTCACAACAATAAAAAATCTCATCTTCCCATGAGTCTTACGCAAAAAGTGATAATAGGAACCCTCGCAGTGGTGGTTTACCTCTGATTCACATGAACCAAGAAAGCTTTGAATGATAGTTACGGGAGGACCTGTATTGTAATAATGATGGATGGAACAAAGTATCATGACCATGTTTCCCGGGCAATGTGGAAAGGATCTAGTGGACACACAAGTCGAGCAGGTGGCCAAGGGAAGGTACTACAGGAAAAATTAAATGTAGCAGTCAGGACTCCTTTTAATACATGACAATTACCTTTGTATTTTCCTTAATGCCATTTATTGAGTGAAGACAACATCCAGTTAAGGCATGGGTTTAATTCTAGGAATTGTTCATTTCATATTTGGTTCTTATATGCTGGAATGGGGAGTCGCATCCAAACCTAGTTACTCCAACATCGTTTTCGGTTAGGAAAGAGCAATGTGTGCCATTTGTAAAACCCTAACCATCTAAGTCCAATCCTATGTGCACCATACAACAACCACGCATGAAAAATAACACCTCACGTATACAACACTGGAGTGGTCTAGTCTAGCTCCTTAATCGTTATGTTGTGTGCTCAATGAATGAGTTGGTTGTAATGTACCTCAAATTTATCATAATTTTTTTTCTTTTTTTTTTCGTTTGGTACATTATTTACCAGTTATCTTTGTTTAATCAAATCGTATGATGGGTACTTACATTTTTGCTTTGAATAACCTTATGCCATACTAAATTAATACTTAAGAGAGGTTCCCAATGCTTACAAGTATTTCTCCAACACGTACGTTACTATATAGATATTAATACAATACATGTATCCAACTATATTCTAGGATTTGAATTTTGAGTTCCCTTGTTAAGAGAATCGAGCTATTTAGATTCTGCATACAAGTTTATACCCCTAAGAGTGAATATTAGTACTCTTACATAGCTATGTCAACATCAAAATTCAAATCCTTAACATAGTACGTATCAGGAATAGGTTAAGGATATTAATGATGGTTTATGAGCTGTTTCAATATGTTTTCTTTGATGGCTTCATTTTAGTTCTGATACAATTAGTCTCCACCGTAATGATTTGAACCCCAACCAATTCTACAAAATTATCTGCATAACTAAAATAACTAAACCTCCTCTTCCTGTTGGGGTAATGGAAAGATAACTAAAATGACAAAAGTTTAGCGACCGATTGGTTTCACTGGACAATCATGGATTGACTGCTATTAACTTCGCATCTTCAACAACAAGGGAGATGGATGTACCTGTCAAGAGGAGTTAAGGCTCTGTCCTGAAATTAATTAGGGTCCTCTTAGTCATTAGTCCCGATAACTCTCCCACCTGTTCTTCCCAATCCTGGTGCGCCAACTTTGCCCTAGCACATGGATTGTACCTTCCATGTTGTAAAGAGAGGTACTCATCCCTCTTAGGTTTAGGTGGTCTCTCTTCTACCCTTGTGACTCCGAAGGAGAGAGTTCTGTATTATTCATTCCTCCACAGCAAAAGACTATTGCCTGTATTGGCAAGCTTGGGTGAAGTCGACGAGGACAACCAAATTCCTGGTAAGTTTTCTAAGGGAACTATCGTGTCTCAATTCGAAAACAGAGTTCAATGTTTGGTTCATATAAAAGAATCTTAGTTCCTGTAACCTTTACTGTGATTTTAAAGGCCCCCTTTACTCTCGACAGGTATGTTTGAAGTCTACACATTTTTTATTCTGGTATCGGCTGTAATGGGAATCACAGGATATTATCGCAGATTTATAGAAGGGTTCTCCAAGATAGCCTACCCTATCACGTCACTACAAAAGAAAGGGAGCAAGTTTAACTCGTCACAAAAGTGTCAAGACAGTTTTAACAAGCTAAAACAATTATTGACATCGGCGCCCATCTTGAAGATAGCAGACCCAGATAAAGACTTCACAGTATGCATTGATGCAAGTAAAGAGGGGCTAGGCAGTGTTCTAACTCAGGAAGGGCACGCGATTTTTTATGAATACTGGAAATTAAAGGAACATGAGCGAAATTATGTCACTCATGACTTAGAATTGCTAGCAGTAATACATGCCTTAAAAATGTGGCAACACTATGTCATGGGCAGAAAATTCTTACTATTGACAGATAATAGCGGAGTGAAATATATGTTTAACCAACCAGACCTTAATGCGAGACAAGCAAGGTGGCTAGCCTTTTTGAGCGAATTTGACTTCGAAGTTAGACATATCAAGGGTAAGGAAAATAAAGTAGCAGATTCTTTAAGCCGCAGAATCCATGGGTTATTTGAGATAAATATCAGCAGGGCATAAGTGATCTGGAACAAAGAATAAGAATGGAAGGTGTTAATGACGAAAATTATAGTAAGATGATGGCAAAATTGCAAAATAGTTTCACAAATTCAGATGAACCGGATATAAGTATCGAGAAGGAGGGGCTATTAAGATTTAAAAACACACTTTACGTACCGGATTCGACAGAGCTAAAATTAACTATTTTAGACGAAGTGCATAAAAAACCATACTCTGTCCATCCAGGTTACCAAAAAACAATAAGAACACTCAGAAAACTATTATATTGGCCTAATATGAAGGGTGAAGCAACAAAGTACTTGTCTAGGTGCCAATATTGCCAGCAGATTAAGACTGAACACTAGCATCCAGTCGGCCTATTACAACCATTACCAGTACCTGAATGGAAATGGGAGATCATCTCACTGGACTTTATCGCAGGTTTTCCTAAAACTCATAAACAAAATGATTCTATCATGGTTGTAATCGATAAACTTAGTAAGTCTACACATTTTATTCCTATAAAGTGTACTTTTAAAGCTATTAACATTACTGAAATATTCATGAAAGAAATTTTTAAACTGCATGGTATTCCTAAAATGGTGATTTCAGATAGAGACGTAAAATTTACATCCACTTTTTGGAAGGAAATGTTTGCAGGGCTAAATACTAATTTAAATTTCAGCATGAGTTATCATCCACAAACAGATGGACAAACCGAAAGGACAAACCAAATCATAGAAGATATGCTCTGCATGTATGTAAGAACAAAACCAAACAAGTGGGAAGACTACCTACACTTGGTGGAATTTGTATATAACAATGGGTACCAAACTTCGACTAAGTTGAGCCCTTTCGAAACACTGTATGGCAAAAAGTGTACAACTTCGATTAGCTGGGATAACCTGGATTAAAGACTCATGGTTGGACCAGATATGCTCCAAGAAATGGAGAACATGGTAAGAAAGGTACAATGGAACTTGAAAGAAGCACAGGACAGACAGAAGAGCTATGCAGTTCAGAAAAGAAGACACGTGGAATTTTGAGTGGGAGACCATGTTTACTTGAAGGTCAAATCCCAAAAAAGCTCGTTGAAGTTAGGAAACTGTTCGAAGTTGTCACCCAGGTTTTTTGGTCCCTTCGAGATACTAACTTGAATTGGACCCGTAGCATATCAGCTTGCACTTCCAGCTAATCTAAGAATTCATAATGTATTTCATGTTTCTTTGTTGAAAAAGTATATTCATGACCCTACTCATATGATTGATTGGAACTTGGTGCAGGTGGAACCCGAGGGAGAGTTCTAGGTGTAACCCCTGTGCATTCTGGACTGGAGAGAAATAACACTTCGAAACATAGTCGTCGCTTAGGTAAAGGTGCAATGGAAGAACTTTAGTCCTGAGGAGGCCACTTGGGAATTGGGGGGAGATTTGCGGAAATATCATCCAATCTTGTCGAAGAAAAGGATCGAACACTGGGGATAGTTTTTTACTGAAGGGTGAAAGGATGTGACATCCCCCAAAAATAAAATATTTCTTATTTTGTATGCTGGAAATTTATTTCTTTTTTAGGCAAATTCGAATCTGGATTTTTTTTTCCATTTATGGCAATTCTAAATTTCAAATTTAATAATTGTATTTAATTATTGTGACTATTGGGCAGAGATCTGTTTGGACTCAACTAACTATTTGACTATGACACTTGTATCACAACAAAACATTTTATATTAACCGCAGGAGGACAAATGGAACAACCATGTTAAAAATCAGTTGACCATGACTCCATGAGTGGGGAACAAGTTGGAACTGCCTCTGGGTGGATTCCCGAGTTCTCTTGCTATTATTAACATTGCATATTGAGTGTGAGGCAAGAGGAGTCTGCTGAAACAAAATTGTCTTGTTGTTATGAACACTCTTGAGTAAGTGTGACACAAGAGTAGAATTGTTGGAATTGAAGGACATTGCTGAGGAGGAGTTTCCAAGTTCACCCTCATGGATTCATGGTCAGGATAGGGGGTGAATCGGGAATGTGACTTTGGTTTCTTTGTTCTATGGTTGGGAGGAACGTGGTTGTTCCCTTTATCTTCCCACTGATTGCATTCAAATATGTTGATCTACCCCCTCTCTATTATGAATGACTATTTTTTTATTTCAATGTCTTATTAAATCCGAACTTGAATGATGTCCACTCTCTCTCTGAGTGATTTTTCTGAGGCATTGTATTGATTAAATTGGAACTCTAACATTTTTTCCATTTCTGTCTATTATGGGGAATATATGTGAAGAACATATGTAGTTATATTTCTATGGAAAGAGGAGATTAATGACAAAGAGGCAAATCCTCTCTGTAGATAAACCCCCGAGGAAACCAAAACTCAGATCCCTCAGAACAACTTTATTAATTACCAATCTCTGATGGAATCATATTCTTAACTATGTATTTTCATAGATGCACAGATCTAGTAGTGTTGAAATTTAATGCATTGATTTAAAAGAGACTCTAAGTGGATATTATAGAATTTACCCTATACAGAGAATTTTATCCTTTATGCCCCTCTGTGCGTGTAAATTTCCTAAGTCCTTAGGCGTTCGGAATTCTATGAAGTAAAAGTATATCGTATCCTTCTACACCCTCATTCTCCCATAAACAAAAGTAAGATTTCTCCCAGAAAATGAAATTTGAGAGTACCCATAAAGGTTAAAGACCAAGGAGTGATTAAAATAGTGTGAAGAGTTACAGTAGGATCTCTCTCTCCCTTTGCCTTTGTTTTTATTTCCTTAACTTTTTTGATAGGAACACTTAGTCCAACTTCCCTTTTTCCTTTCGGCGGTTCATGTATATTTATGTATGGCTTATGAACTCATGAAGTTCTGAACCCCGAAACCCTGAAGCTTCCACTTTTCGCATTTCAAAGGTTGGTTACATGAGAGGTTTGGGGCATCAGAACTCACGAAGTTTCGAAACCCGAAACCCCAAAATACGGGTCCCACCTTTACCTTTTCGAAACTTCAGGAAATGTTTTTCACTGTTGCTTGACATTTGAAACCTCGAAACCCTGAATTCCTAAATCCCAAAAATATGGGTCCCACCTTACCTTTTCGGAACTTCGGGAATTTTTTTTCACTGTTGCTTGACATTTGACACCCCGAAACCCTGAATTTCGAAATCCTGAAAATACAGGTCCCACCTTTACCTCTTTGAAACCTCGAGAAATGTTTTGCATTGTTGCTTGACATTTGAAACCCCAAAAACCCGAATTCCAAAATCCTGAAAATACGGGTCCCACCTTTACCTTTTTGTAACTTCGGGAAAGGTTTTGTGTTGTTGTTTGACATTCGAAACCCCGAACCTCAAATTCTGAAATCCCGAAATAAGGGTCCCACCTTTACCCTTTTGAAACTTCGGGAAATGTTTTGTGTTGTTGCTTGACATTTGAAACCCCAAAATCCCAAATTTCTGAAATCCCGAAATACGGATCTCACCTTACCTTTTCGGAATTTCAGGGATTGTTGTGTATTGACGATCGACTATTGTACTCACAAAATCCCAAACTCTGAAATCCCGAAGTGTTGGTCACTCCTCGCAATTTTGGGATTGGTTGTGTGTTGAACTCACAAAGTCCTAAACCCCAAAACCCCGATGGGAAGGTCCCACATTCCTTTTTCACCTTTCAGGAGTTGTGGTATGTGGATCCCAAACCCCGAAATCCTGATATGCTAGACACTTTTCGCAATTTTGTATATATATTGTTGTTTGGATACTTGAACTCACGAAGTCCCGAACCCCGAAACCCCGATGGGCATGTCCCACTTTCCCTTTTTCCCTTTCGAAGGTTGTGGTGTGTTGATGTTTGACACATCCAAACATGAAATCCTGAACCCCAAAGTGTTGGGTCCCCATTCTTTCTGCATTTTCGCGTTTTTGGCAAATGGCGTGGCCCCTTTGTTTTGTTTTGTGTTCAACATTTATAATCGCCGAAACCCAATTGACCTCTTTTATGTTTCCCAAACTGTAGGAACCTAGAAGAAAAATTATTGTTATGGGAACACCTCTAATAATGTAATGAATGGACTGGTAAGAGAACGTTGGAGAGTCTTCATCCCAGATAGAGGTATGGAAGAAACAGACCGTATTACGAATCGATTTTATTGCAAACATAGGGTAATATTTTTATGTAGGGTTGTGGTCATAAAACCCCAAAGTTGTTTGTATTGTTAAGACTCTGGTAGTGTTATAGGTACTAGCAGATAAGAGAGTATTTATAATTTTCAGGATCTTAATTAAACATTGAAGTGATGAGTAAATACTCATTATATCGTCGATTAGAAAACTTAAGTTGAATGGTAAGAATAGTCGACGACAGTAAGGACTCTCACAAACCTTCAGACTCAAGCCTTTTAACAGAAAGCTTACTTGCTTGAGATCTCAAAACCTTTCAAGGATAAATGTACAAATAATTTTTTATTTATTTAGTTATGTTGATTTATGAGGTACATTACATAGGGTTTATAGGGCTTACGGGCTATAAGTGATAAGGTTTATGATTTAATATTTATAGTGTTGGGGGTTATGGGGTTACACATGTTAATGCTTAGTTGTGATAGGTGTTATGGATTAGTAGTTAGGGTTTATAGGGGCAAGGGCTACTGGTATTTCATGTTGACGGTTATGTGTGTTAGGATTAAATACTAGGGGTGATAATATTTTGATGTTAATAATGTGGATTATGAATATAAGGTTGAAGGGACATAGGTTATATGAGTTAGGAGTGTTAGGTGCTGAAAATTATAAGGTGTAATCATTGTAATGGTTTGAATTTATAGGTTTCAAGGGATACAAGTTATACATGTTAGGGGTTAGGGTAGATGAATTATACCTATTATAGGTTAGGAGTTATAAGAATTACAAGAGATAATTATTCGGGGTTAGAATTTATATTTTTTAGTGGTTATAAGAGTGTTATGGGATAGTGGTTAGAGTAGATAAGGATTATAAGGATTACATGAGATAAATATTATAGGGATTCAAATATTAGTTTTAGTGGTTATAAGGATTAGTTACCCATTTTTATAGTTAGGAGTTAGGGGCGGAGGGGTAATAAGGTTGATTTGGGATGGTAGTTAGTGGTTATAAAACATAGGTCATACGTGTGATAAGTGTTGGAGGGGTTATGGTTAGCTGTTACAAGGGTGTATGTTTATATGCATATGGGTTAAGGGTTACAAGGATAGAGAATTTGGGTTATAAATGTTAATTGTGTAGTGTAAAAAGGGTTAAATACTATAAAGGGTTAGTATTTAGAGGGATTATAGTGGTTAAGGTTTAACTCTTATAGGGAACTTTATAAATGTCAGCAATTATAGAGGCTACTTAAGTTTTATACTTGTTATGAGTTATAGAGATCAGGGTATAAAGGGGCTATAAGTTAGGTGTTATTAAAGTTAATGTTTATAAAAGTAATAGGGATTATGCATTAGAATGTTGGGGTTTATGGATTATATGAATTAAGTGTTAGTGGTTATTAATATTAAAGGTTTGAGTTGTAGGTGATAAAGGTTTCTAGTTATATGGTTTCTAGGAATTTAGGTTTATAAGCGTTGTGGTTTTGGAAGTGAGAATAGGTAAGGGTAGGGGTGATTGAGTTGATTGGGTTAAGATCTTAAGGGTCATAATTATTTATATCATTAGTAGCTAGGGGCTTCTGGTTAGGGTTTATTTTTCCTAATTTATAAGTTGTAGGTGTTGATGTTGTAGTGGTTATAGGGGTTTTCAATTGTTGTGGTTGTTGTATTTTCATTATTTATAGAGCATTAGTGTTACTAGTGTTATTTCACTTTGTTACCATTAACATATGTATCATATACTCAGCAGTAGCAACATAAACAAGAGACATAAAATATCACAAGGGATTTATCCTGGGGAAAACCCAAATGGGGGAAAAACCCAACAACCTTTCTTAGATAGATTTTGTTCACAAAGAAAGTGTAATGTACCTCAAATTTACCATAAAAAAATTATTCCTTTATTATTTTTTTGTACAACTAATCTCTAATTTAATATATAATCATTGCTAAGGCGAGATAATATTTCTTCCTAGAAAACTCGACAAGGTATCTTATATTCAGTCTATCACAAGGTGCCACTCTAGACTAGTCGACTTACTCGATTAGGAAGGTTAAATAGATGGTTTACCAAACTTTCAGAAGTTTCTTTGGTTTCGAATCTACTTATTTACATAAATAGTTATATGCACATAATAGTTTCGTCTAGGACTTATAATCCTTTCCATCCCTATCGCAAGTCCCCTACATTGCGCGCGATCTAACTAATGTATTTGACATAAAAAATTATGTGCCTTTTAATAAGGCTTGGGGACGGGACCATATCCCGTAACTGAACCAAATAGGGTTTCGAAAAAGGCTCTTGGCTGACGAAAAATAATGCTAAGTCTCGTTTCACTGGAACATTAACTCTGCGATTGTCTCAACAAATTTTTCATTTGAATGATAGGATAACTTACAAGTTATAGTTGGGAGTGACCGCACTTCAACTAGTCTAGTTATTGAGGATCAACATTAACTTCATGATTTTCTTAGGTGGAAGAAAGGTCTGTTTGTCAGAGCGAGTTAAAGCTCTTATGAAACTACCATTAATGGGGCCTAGGTATGTTGAATTTCGATGGTGTCTCATGTCCTTCCCTCCATTCGATTCATGTCGAGTTGTGCCCCATCACATGGCCAAACCACCTACTGGTACCCTTAGCATTTACTCCGCAATGACGAACTACTCTTAGTGTTGAGTGAGTTTTTCCTTGTCATTGTGAATCCCTTGGGATGGATCGAGAAGTTATTCTTCATAGAGGAAGCAGACGAAATGGAGGCCACCACCCAGTGTAGCATACATCGCAACCACCCTTTTTTGGTAAATCCTTCTCTTAATACTACAGAATTATACAGGGTAGGGAGAGGCTTCGAAGAATTCGTAGCAGGAAGAACGCCATGCATTCTATAACTCTTGCTATAGCATTTTGTTATGCGCCCCTTTTCGTTACTCCTAGAATATTTAGGGGTAACCTACTCTTAGAGGTAGTTGTAAATTGTGGTTCTATTCTTGGGAGTGCTATACACTTGTATAGTTTCCCTCATTTGTGTTTTAACTCTTCATTCTTTCCTTACCCATTATTTCATTTTCCTTTGAGGAATCTCAGCATGGTTATGTTGTCCTGATACTAAAACGCCCTGAGACTAACCGGTTTCTTAGAAGAGTGGAAAATACTTTTTGTATGGTAAGGTGAAGTATTGTATTTTTTTTAATTCCCTGTAGAGAGTGAACCATTCTTTTGTAGTTTGTTCCAAACCCTAGACTGGTTCCTACCTAGGTTCTATTCTAGGCATGTCTGTTACTTTCCTATCTGATGCCCTTAAAGGGTGGGCTCAGAGGTATGCGAGTAGTCCATTAGAAGGATTTTGACACACTATATCTTGTGTTTATATTACACCTAGTCTTTTTCGTGGATGGTTATTGATTTATACTACCTGGATACCGTAGAGCGATGGATTAGTATTTACTATCGATTTATGAATCTTCTCTTTAACAGGTTTTCTGGAGGGTTTAAACTAACATTTAGTTAAATCTTAGGTCCTGTAGAAACATCCACATTATTTATTTGGCTTACTCCTATGGCGAGATTAAATAGATTAAAGTTAAATGTTAGCATTCTTGATTATATATTTTGTTTTACAAGAAAAATAACTTGGTACCAACAACAATGGTGGAACCCTGTTAATGCGAGGGTATTCATCAGGAGTACTTGAACTCCCTTTCATCGGACTGGAATGTCTACTCAACCAATACATGACAAGGGAAGGATGGAAAACTTCGTGAATGAGTTAAGTGTTACTTTGGTTCCAACTATTACCTGTATTCATCATTTTGTTCAAAGTTTTTCATTAGCGTTGATTTTGTATAATATACTAATGTATACCATGTTAAATATTCTAGGGGCATTGATTGTACAAGGTTATCAGATACTAGACCCTATCCTCTGATAAAAAAGGTATTCATGTTCTATAAACAATGTCTCTCATATTTATCTTTCTGAGCTCTAGAGATGAGGTCAATGTTTTGTAAAAACAATTTCTTATTAAAGAAGGAAGTTTTTCTCCGATATATGTATCGATCGTTCTTTCATTCAAGAAAGTGGGAAAAACTGCTTCCGTGCCATAGACAAACTGATATGGTGACATATCGATCGACCTTTTGGTGGTCAGTCTATTGGTCCATAGTGTGAAAACCAACTTGTTATGCCATGACTTCTTGTTTTCCTGTAAAGTTTTCTTGATAATGTTTACGAGGGTTTTATTTGATGATTCTGCCAGCCCATTTCCCTGAGGGCAGTAAGTTGTAGAATGACCCAAACCAATATGATACTGGTTGCATAAATCTATGAGTTTCTTAGATCGAAAAGCAGCTGCATTGTCAGTTATAATCTTTCTAGGACATCCAAAGAGAGACAAGATATTATTTTCAAGAAACTTAATAATGACGGAATCAGTGGCTTGCCTGCTTAGTACTGCTTCGATCCATTTTGTAAATAATCTGTGGAAGTAAGAATCAACATGTGCTAGACTGAAGAAGGAGGATGTATTTCCTGGATGAAGTCTAATCCCCATTGTTGAAAAGGGGCCTGAACAGAGATTGGTTTCAGGGGTAGGGGAAGAAGTTTCCTTTTGCCTTCGAACAACTGACATTGATGACATGAAGTCACTTTATGATGCACATCAGCGAATAGATTTGGCCAATAGAATCCATCTCTGAGGATTTTGTTGGCTGTGGCCTTCCAGTTCAGATGACCACCACAGTCTCCTGCATGAAACTCCTTCAATACTTTGTCATCTTCATCCTTCAATAGACAATTTAACAAAATACCTCCAGGATCTTTCCAATACAGATTGCCTTCTAGAATACAGAATTTTAATGCTTTCAATTTCAAAAACCTAGATTTAGTCTTGGTCAAACCAGGGGGAGCTTGTAAATTATGCAAAACAAATATCAGGTTTGCATACCATGGAGAGTTGAGAAATACCTCTCTCATGCTTGGAGTCGCCTTCTCACCCTGTTCATATACTACAACAAAGAAATTAATATCAAGAGCATGGAAATTTGATTCATCCATTAACTTTTCTATACCTTGACCTTTAATCAGTTTAGTAGGCTTAATCTCTATGTCATACTCTAGAATGATAGCAATCCATTCTCCTCTTCGACCGTCTAGATTGTCCTGGGTTAAAATGTCTTTTACTACCACATTCAGAACATATGTAATCGTTCGGGAATGGAGAATGTATACTCTGAAATCTTTTATGGCTTTCACCAAGGAAAAAACTTGTTTATCCATTATTTTATAATTCAAAGCAGCATCTCTTAAAGCTTTACTAAAAAAGGCTATGAGTTGTTCATACCCTTCATTGTTTTTTTGTAGTAATACTGCTGCAATGGTATGTTCAGAGGCGAAAGAAAAAAGATACCTCTGCAATGGTATGTTCAATGGCAATGGGCCTGCGTGACTGCGCGTTTGACTTGTTCAAAAGACTACCTGGACTCAGTGTCCCATTTTATTTTTGTGTCCTTTTTTAACATGTTTGTGATGTTTATGATAAGCTTAGCGAGGTTGGGTATGAATCTCCACAAAAAGTTTATTTTTCCGATAAAAGACTGTAACTCTTTGATATTTCTTGGGTGTTCTAATTTCTGAATGGCCTCGATTCTGCTGGGGTCTATTTTAATTCCGTCCTTGGAGATTATGTGCCCTAGAAGTTTACCTTTATCTAATCCAAAAAGGCTCTTCTTAGGATTTAAAGAAATCCCAAGTTTCCTGCATTTCTGAAAAACTCGTCTGAGATGTCGTAAGTGCTCGTCGTCAGATTGGGAAAACACAGTTACGTCATCCAGATAGATGACAATAAATTTGTCGATTTCTTCCACGAATGTGATGTCCATCGCCCTCTAGAAATTTTCCCCGACGTTTATCAACCCGAAAGGCATTTTCACATACATGAAAGTACCCCATGGTGTTGTGAAAGAGGTTTTGTCTTGGTCATCTGGGTGAATGAGAACCTTCTTATAACACGAGAACCCATCCAGTAAAGAGATTCAACTGGATCCGACTACCCTTTGTAATATGTGGTCCATTTTTGGCAGTGGGTAATTGTCCTTCAGAGAGACCTTATTCAGATTTCGGAAATCGATGCAAAGCCTGATTTCTCCAGATTTCTTTTGTGTTGGGACCAAATTTGAAACCCATTTGGAAAACCGTAACGGGAATATGATTTTAGCATCGTACATTTTTTTGATTTATTTTTCTATCAAGGGAAGTAGCTTGGGATTGATTCTCCTAAGTTTTTGTCTGAAAGGTTTTTGGTCTTCTTTTATTGGAATCCTATGTTGTATGATGCTAGTGTCATAAGATTTCAAGTCCTTGTAACCCCAAACAAATACGTCTGAATATTCCTTGAAAAGCTCAATGTATTTGAGTTTCTTCTCAGGGGGTAATGATTTGGAAAGTTTCACCATCTTGGGTTTCTCTTCTGTCCTTATATTACAATCTTCTACTTCTTGACCACTGGCTTCAATTTTCGGTTTTTTAGCTACATCATTAAAATAAAATAAGTCCTCTAAAGGAACTAAACCCCTAGGTAAAACATTACTTTTCAAATTAAAAATATCAGCTTCTATCTCATCATCACCTAAATCTCCTGAATCAATCTTATTTACACTATCATTTCAAAAATCAGGTCTTTTTACATTTTCATCTTCATTTTCTAAGTCTATGTTTGTACACTTGAAATAATTTTTACATTGCAGAAAATCTTCAATTTGATCATCATTACCAAATACCTACCAATACTTGATGTTGTCTAGAACAGTTGGTCTACATTTCACATCCACTATGTATGGGCGAGTGGAATGAAAAGGTATCTTGCATGTGGCTGCTGACATGGCTAACCCATCTGCCAAAATATTTTGTCCCCTAGGCATCACCTGCAAATCAACTTCAGTGAAACATTCAAGGGAATCCATAACAACATTCCTATAATCTCTAAACGGGGGTGTTTTGTTTCATACTCACCTTTAATTTTCTTGATTATTAATTTGGAATCACATCTTACCATAATTTGTTTGGCACCAACCTTCTTTAGAAGTTTCAAACCAAGCATCAAGGCTTCATACTTGGCAATATTTTTAGTGCATTGAAAATTTAATTTGTAAGAATGGTTTTCCGAATACCTGGATCTGTGATTGTGCAACCAAACTCCTGCTCCAGCTCCTTCTTTACTTACAACTCCATCAAAGTCCATGTTCCAGAATTTCGCTGGCAATTCTTCAGTTATCACATTTTTCTTTCTTTCTACCTATTGGACTTCCTGCCCTTGGTCCGGACCAGATGTATCTTCTTCTAGTTGAATGATTTGTTCTCCCGTATCGCCATCGTTGTATAGGATGAAGGAGTCTAGGTCAGAATGTGCACAGTATAGAGGATATTTATGTGGTTTTTCTTGGCTGCTAACCATGTACTTCATCAGTGTTTCTCTGTATAGTCTTCTCTGTTGACCAAAAACTGGGACAATGGCATACGACATATCCAACTACAAAGTACCTTTCAACTTGGCCCCCCAAGACCGGGACAACAACATACCATACTTTGGGGGAATGTATGAAACCACAACATCCATGACCATGCTCTTCGCGGGAATCTGGACCAGGGTGATACACAGATCTTTGATCAAACCGATACATCTAACTTTATTGGAGTCAAAAGAGAGTAAGTCCTTGTAAGTTCTGGTAACTTCAAGTCCTAGATTTTCCATCACTACTTTAGGCATTAGATTATGGGAAGCACCCAAATCTAACATAGCATTATGAAAAATCAGGTCGTGTATATTAAGGTTGATGTAAAAAGGAGCGACAGCACCATTGATGATTTGACCATTCACTTCAGTTCCGAACAGGAGTTCAGGTTGATCATCTGTAAGGTTCACAATATCTGAATGATTCGTTGATCCAATAATTAAGGCCTTTGTACGTATATTAGGTTCAATAGTCAGCTCTTTAATCACTTGTGAATGGTAAGCACCTTTTCTCAACAACTCGGAAAGGGGAATGGGAATTTTTACTTTGGCTAATTCCCCTTCGAGGCTGAAAGGTGTAGGTGCTCTGCTTTGGCTCAACAATTCTGATTTGTCCACCACAGTCTTCAAGCCAAAAGTATTTGGTGGGTTAACTAATGAAACCTGAGACTGCAATGATCTTTTTAGAATGGTAAGGTTTCTTTTTGCTGGAACTTCAGCATTACCCTTCTCAGGGCTCTTCTTGGCAGAAGGCTCAGGGGCTCTTCTTCTTTGTTTCGGTCACCTTTTTTGGAGAACTTCCATCTGTCTTTTTACTTCGCAGATCGTACTGCCAGTGTACCTCCAAAATAGAATTTTCAAATACCTGTTTTTCGACGTCTTCAACTTCTTCACTCACTTTTGTTTGATTGAGGATAAAAAGTTCTTGCTCTTCCTGGGTAAGGAAAATAACTTTGTTATCATGAATACCCATGAGGTTTATGTGAGTATCCTCCAGTTATTCAATTACTTCCTCTCCTTCATCGGCATAATTTTCTTGTAGGGAAGGTCTGATCTGTTGATTAGGACCTCTCTGTTCCCTCTGATCCCTAGGATCTCTCTTCCTGATTTGAGGAGTGTTTCTTCTGAAGTTAGGATTTCGAATTTGAGGAGCTAGTGGGTTTTCTCTAGGAGGATTTCTTTCGGATACAGTAAGTCTCTCCATCATTATTTCCATTGCTCTGGCCAAGGAATCCAATTTGGAATCAGATGTTGATGTGGAAGGTTCGTCTTTGATTGTGACACTCCTCTTTGTCCTCTGTCGTGCCCTTTTTTCCAATAGGTTGGCCTCCACACTTACTGCACTTTTCTGCATGTCCTCCAGGGTGGTGGAGTTTCTTTCCCTTAATTGATATGACATATCGGCGTCAAAACCATCAGGGAATTTTATCAATGCCAAACCTTGTGGAGGTTTAATGTCAGTTAGAATTGCATTGTATAGGCTATTGAAACAGGTGCAACAATATTGTACTATCTCACCTTGATTTCTTCTGATGTTTTTGTATTCTTAAAATATTTGAAGAGTATTTTTCTTTACCTCCCATCTATCTAGAAAGATTATTTGGAATGCAGTAAGTTCGAGCACTGAGGCAACACGTAAACCTTAATACCATTTCTGAACATCACCCGTCAAACTCTCGGAAAACAATCTCATTCGAACGTGAGCCTCGTCTACTTCCTGCAGATCAAAATAATCATTCATTTTATCAATGTGTTGTTGTGCACTCAAGGATCTTGTTCCATCGAACTGTGGAAGTCTCGTTTGATAGTCCTGGGGCATATCATGATAGTTCCATTCTTTTTGTTGGAACTTCAACATTGCCCTTCTTAGGGCTCTTCTTGACAGAAGGCTCAGGGTATTTTTGGGCTTCGACTGTCTTCTTTGTTTCGGTCACCATTTTTGGAGAACTTTCGTTTGTATTTTTACTTCACAGATTGTATTGCCAGTGTACCTCCAAAATAGCATTCTCAAATGCTTGTTGTTCGACGTCTTCAACTTCTTCACTTACTTTTGTTTGATTGAGGAGAAAAAGTTATTTATCTTCCTTGGCAAGGAAAATAGCTTTGTTATCGTGAATGCCCATGAGGTTTATGTGAGTATCCTCTAGTTCTTCAATTAATTCCTCTCCTTCATCGGCATAATTTTCTTGTAGGGGAGGTTTGATCTATTGATTAGGATCTCTTTGTTCCCTAGGATCTCTCTGCCTGATTTGAGGAGGGTTTCTTCTGAAGTTAGGATTTCGAATTTGAGGAGCTGGTGGGTTTTATCTAGGAGGATGTCTTTCAGATACAGTAAGTCTCTCCATCATTCTTTCCATTCCTTTGGCCAAGGATTCCAATTTGGAATCAGAGGTTGATGTGGAAGGTTCCTCTTTGATTGTGACACTCCTCTCTGTCCTCTGTCATGCCCTTATTTCCAATAGGTTGGCCTCCACACTTACTGCACTTTTCTGCATGTCCTCCAGGGTGGTGTAGTTTCTTTCCCTTAATTGATATGACCTATCGACGTCAAAACCATCAGGAAATTTTATCAATGCCAAACCTTGTGGAGGTTTAATATCGGCTGGAATTGCATTCTACAGGCTATTGAAATGGGTGTAGTAATCTTGTATTGTCTCACCTTGATTTCTTCTGATGTTTTCATATTCTTACAATATTTGGAGAGTATTTTTATTTACCTCCCATCTGTCTAGAAAAATTCTTTGTAATGCAGTAAGATTGAGCACTGAGGCATCATGTAAACCTTTATACAATTTTTGAACATCACCCGTCAAACTCTGGGCAAACAATCTCATTTGAACACCAGCCTCGTCTACTTCCTGCAGATCAAAATAATCGTTCATTTTATCAACGTGTTGATGTGCGTTCAAGGGTCCTGTTTAATCGAACTGTGGAAGTCTCGTTTGATAGTCCCGAGGCATAGCATGAAGGGGTGCGGCCAACACTAAGGGGGAATATCTAGCTGCCATGATAGGTGGAGGAGGTGGGATGACAAACTAGATGATAGGTGGGGAGGTGGCAGCAGACGAGGATGAGGAGGGGATAGCTGGCATATAGTGAGTGGTTTGAGGTTTAGCAGTGGGAGATAGAACTTTAGGAGTCTGGGGTTGCAAGATGGTTGGGTCTAGGATGGTTTCAGCCACAAATCTATCAGACTTTGTTCTGAACAAGCTCTGTTCGAAAAAGATGTCAAAGTCGAGATCCTGAATGGAAAAAAGCTGCTCTGGAAGAGAAGCGGACTTCTGAAGGGGATTATGTCTTACTGAACCTTCAGCAATGGTCTTTTTCCTAAGCAATTGTTCTGGATTATCTATTGCTATCGCAGGTTTTGGGTCTGGGTGAGATCGAGTATAAGCTCTTTTGGGATCCAGATTTCTTTTTGATTTATATATATATATATATATATATATATATATATATAGTTTTATGAATCTAAAAATAATATGTGCAAATTTTCAACAACCTCTAAACGTTACTTCTTTCTCAGATTTGCAATATTTCAGAAGCAAACTTTTCTTCTAGCGAAAAGAAAATGCGAGGTTAAAATTTGTTCAGTTCTTTCCCCAGTATGGTTGCCACTATGTTAACCCCCTGTAAATTTCCTAAAGGTTGTCAGGAAAGAAGAAATCTACGGGAGGTAGCTTTATCCAACCACTTTGAAGCTGGGATCTAGCCCTACCAACTTCAGAGAGGGATCTCTCTATATGAACTAGATATGTTTCAAATTTAAAATATTAGGCTAGGTAAATAAAATATGTTGGTTTTGTGTGTTGTAGTTTTTGTTGGGTTGGCTGAGAGAAACTTTACACATCCATTGGGCTATGGGGTTTTTGTGTGTTGTAGTTTTCGTTGGGTTGGCTGAGAGAAACTTTAGAATGAAAAACATCACCAGTGAATACACGCAAGAATCTTGTAAAAATGCCTCTTTGCATTAATGGAAGATCTCTTGAAAAATATTATAGTCTGATAGCTCACAGGGCGTAAAGATCAACCCTCAATACTTCGAAAAGTGAAGTATTTATAACCCAAAATTACAAACGATCCTATCATTAAAGATCAAGACATGGAAAATATATTTTTAGCCCAACTAACTTAACAAATTACAGAAATCTAGGAACTGTTTGATGATGTGTCGCAACTACATGTTGTTTTCTGGGTGAGCCGTTAGTGAGGCCTCTGTATGACCTCATTTGACTAGATAGTTGACTGGGCTGGGACAGATCATCTACTACTCGATCAGGTCACAAATTTCTTCCCATCGAGGATGACTGGGAACGCTGACCTTGAGTAACCTTTGGTAGACTTCATGCATCTATGTGTACTAGGAAAAAGTAGGCTTGGTGATGAATATATACCGAATCTCATGTTGAATGTTGATGTCCAACTAAAGTGCATCTAGGAATGCCTTGCCAGTGATGCTGCCTTGAATTTATGAAAACTTCGAACTATCCTTAGCCACATCGGCTAGTCCCTTTTTGTAGTCTCGGAGTGTCATCAGTTTATCATTTATCACTTTCAAACTAGGAAGACCTTTCTTCTATAGAGCCTCAATCTTCCTGAAAAACTTTTGTACCCCTAGGTCCATGGCCTGAACCTTTTTTTCTAGCTGTAGCATCAGTCCTCTCTTGGTCAAGATGCTTTTGACCTCAAGGATGGTCTTTGTTCTATCCTTACTTCTCATCTCTTCCAGCTCCTCTCTAGTTTTAGAATTCAAGAATTTGATGATTTCATTAGCCTGTGTGGGCATCTCTCCCAGTTCTGATCTGATCTTCTTGATGGCTTGTTTACTTCCCTACACCAATTCATTTTTCTCAAACATAATCTATATCATTGGCCATATTTCATTCATAGACTTGGTGATGTCTTTCCAGACACTTTCTTTGACTTCGGCCAATGTTTTACCTGCCATTGTTTGCTTTTGGAGCTGTTGTAACTCTTGTTTGAGCTGGTTTGACACCTATTTTTCCTTGGAGAGGTTGGTTTGATAAGAATATTTGAGTTCCTTAGGGTTCTAAAAATTCTTTTTGAGCCTGCTAATCTCTGTCTCCTGCAGGTTCATCTCTTCCATAGATTTGTCCAATTCAATCATCTTTTCCAGAGACGTCAGTGGATTCGCTAATGGGACTTCTGCTAGTGATGTTGTTCTCACTTCTGAGAGTGGAACTACACTCAATGGAATGACTTCCATGCGTTTCAACTGCTCTTTCTCTTTCACTAGATTCTCCATCCCAGCTTCCATCTCCTTCAGTTGTGCATTCTTTTCCATGATCAGCTTAAGCATCTCATCTTTTTTTCCTTCTGTCTCTGCTACTTCCTTTGCCTGTGAGTCTACTATTGGTGGAAGCTTCAATTGCTTCCTCAAAGATGCTATGTCTGTGCTTTTCTTCTTGATCATATCCTCGACTACTTTCACATTTGGGGGATCATACCCGATCTTGAGGACCAGTTCCTCCAACGTCTTGATCATGTTATCTTTGTCAAAGGATGATATTTTCTCCAGCTTCAACTATGTCTGGACGTTGTTCAAAGACACTTGTAACCTAGAGGCAGTAGTGGAAGCATGTGCCAGCATGGAGAAAACCATTTCTCCCGTCTGCCTGTGCAGATCCATTTGATCAGCAGGATGCACATCTTTAGTCTGGAATTCAAAATTTGCCCTCTTGTAATTGTTGATTACCTTTGGATCTGGTACCTGCAATTGGAGAAATTCCATGTGCATTTTTCCCTTCTCTGTGTCGAACGCCGATAGAAACCTGTGTTGTGCAGATGATGTCTACTTCCAGAATTGGGCGTATGTGCTACTGGTCAGAGTTTGATTCTTTTTCTTGATCAATTCATATTTCTCAAAGATGCTTAGCTTTGGTCCTGTATTTCCTGGCTGGCTGATTAGTGAAGTATCTGTAGGCTTCTTTGGTAACAACTGATCAACTTATGTCACTGTGGTGGATGGAATTTCCTTTTCTCCAGCTAGGGCAGGAGCTAGAGTGGTTTTTGGCCTCCTGGTATGCAGTTAGAATTATTCTAATGACACTTCAATGACAGGAGGTGACAGATCCTGCCTAGGCCTTTTCTCCTTCGGAGCTTATGGTGTGGTGGTCTGTGATACAGTGACCGGGGGGTCCTGTTGTTCTGTTTCAACCAAAGTGTTTGGTTCCCATCCTATCTGGTTTGCAAATTTCTCTACCTCGGGCCTAGATTCGTGGACATACGGGATATTCTTGTTTTTTATCCTCATCTCTGAAATGATCCTGCATGGTTCATAGTGCCATGTGAAACTCATGAAAAATTTCATTTCCTTCAGCACCCTGTCTACTTCCTCCCCGGTGCCTTGATTGTTGCAGATGAAAGACCCAATCTGCCATTTGATTCTGAGTTGTTGCTTCTTCTTTAAAGACACAAAATGAATGTCATCTGAGTTTATCATCTACCTTATGTATTCCAGAGAAAAAATTCTGACAGGTAAGTATTTGGGTAGTTTATATGGGGCCAACTCGCACCCATCGACTCAGATCTCAGTGTGATTTTGGTACAAGTACCAATCACATTATTTGTATGATCCGAGAGATGCAGGATCCTCTGAACTTCGTCATTAGTCCTGGGTTCGGGTCTACTGCTGAGCATAGTCATGACTAGGTGGTAGAATTGATTGATGAACTGCTTGAAACTGAATTCTGTGGAGTTATGCCTGAGCAAAGAAGTCCATGCGGCACATACCTTTAGATTTGAGAAATTTTGGATCAAACATCCCACCTTCAAGGAGCACATAAACCAATGGTGGTGGGAGGAATTACCGGATCAAGGGAAAGGATGTTCAAACTTTATAAGAGACTCAAGTACATCAAACACAAACTCAAAGAGTGGAACAATGAAATCTTTAGCAACATAAACCAAGAGAAAAAAATATCGAAGAGAGAATGAGGATACTCCAGGAACTCTGCATAGACAAGGGTTACACAGAGGATCGAAAAAGAGAAGAGATCCAAATAACCTAGGAATGGGAAGCAAGATTCCAGCAGGAAGAAACCCTCTGGTTCCAAAGTCCAGAATCGGGTGGCTAAAGGAAGGGGAGTGGAATACCAATTTTGTCATAGAACCACCATTTCAAGAAGAACCCATAAAAAAATCCTGAAAATTAGGGATCAGGATGGGATCGAAAGAGAATCCCACAAGGAAATTGAAAATACATTGGTCAATCACTTCCAGGGAATAGCCCAGGAACCCAACCAAGATAGAACTAAGGCCATAAAAATGATAACTCATCACATCCCCGGGCTCGTCACAGAGGAACAAAATATGAATCTAAGAAAATACATAACAAAGGAGGAAATCAACCAAGTGGTCCAGGAGATGCCCAATGGAAAGGCCCCAGGCTCCAATGGCTTCACAGTGGAATTTTTCAAATCCTGTTGGGCAGTGGTTAAACATGATGCTTATGGAGTGGTGGAAGACTCTAGACGTTCTGCCTCCGTCTTGAAAGTGTTAAATGCCACAATGATCACTCTAATCCCAAAAGAGAATGAAGAAAGGACCCCAGATCACTACAGGCTGATAGATTTATGCAATGTTGTTTACAAGATTATCCCCAAAGTCATAGCCAATAGACTGAAACCACTCCTACCCACACTGATTTCATAGGAGCAGGTGGGTTTTGTAGAAGGAAGACAAATATTGGATAACATCATCCATGTCCATGAACTTATTCACATGCTAAAAAGCTAAGGAAGAGGGGGAATGATAATCCAACTTGACCTGGAAAAGGCCTACGACAATATTAGCTGGCACTATATGGACAAAACGTTGGAAGCCTTTGGGTTTGAACAACACTGGATCAACTAGATTGTCAATCTAGTCTTGACGACAAGCTAGTTGCTCCTCATTAATGGAGCCCTAACAAAACCCTTCACGCCTTTGAGAGGCATTAGACAAGGACACTCGTTTTCTCCCTTCCCGTTCATTCTGATGATGGAAGGGATCAACAGAAGCATAAAAAGCACAGTTGTAGCAGGAGAACTGAAAGGAATCAAACCATTTGAAGATTGTCCAACCTCCACACACTAACAATTCGTTGATGACACCCTTCTCTGTGGCACACCCATGGTCAAGGAAGCAAAAACATATAAAATAGTATTGGAGGACTTTGGGGAAGCCGCAGGGGAAGATATCAACCACTCCAAATCCATGATCTATTTCTTCAACACTAATCCTTCAATCCAAAGAAACCTATCCCACATTTTGGGGTCTGAAAAAAGAATTCTCCCAACGAAATTCTTGGGAACGGACATAGCTTGTAAAATGGCAACGTGGGAAGGAGTGATCAACAAACTGCAAGAGAGGGTAAAAAATTGGGCTTACAGAGCTCTCAACTTGGCAGGGAGGCTTATCCTCACCAAAGCATTCCTACAAGAAATTATGGCATATATGATGTTAGTGTTCCCTATTCCCAAAGGAATACTCCAAAAGATAAGAGCCATTCAAAGAGATTTCCTATAGCGAGGTGCTGCAAATAAAAAGAAATGGGAACTCACAACCTAGGAGAAGGTTTTTCAGCCAAAAGGAAAAGGCATCCTGGGGTTACAAGACCCATAGGTAACCAACGAAGCCTACAGGGAAAATCTCTGGTGGAGATGGGTCAAGGACAAATCAGTACCATGGGAAAACCTCTGGAAGGCTAAGTATGCCTCAAACATCAATGATCAAGACCGAATTCATCCCATGGGAAGAAGGGAGGGATCAACAATCTGAAATATCACCTAGCACAACAAGAACTGGATTCATAAACATAGCTTCTAGGAAGTCATAAATGGTCAAATGGCTAGATTATGGGAGGACGTGTGGCAAGAGGAACCGAAAATGGAATATCCAGACAGGGAGGAGCTCTAACAGGAAATGCTTGCATAAAGAAAAACAACAATCCATCACTACTAGAAGCAGAGAAATGATAGTGACAGATGGAGGCCCTGGGACAAACTTGATCCAAAAAATAGGGACCGTATCGCAACTCTAGTGAAAGAGGTGGAAGAGGAATTGGGGAAAAGGAAAATTGCAATCTCAGAGGATGAGGACCAATTAAGGTGGGGTAGGGAAAATGGTGGGGAGTTCAACTTAAAATAATAACAATTTTACATCACGTACCAGGTTCAAGAGGACCCAGCGCAACAGTAGGGAAAGATCTAGACAAACCCCCAATGGCCAAAAATCAAAATGTTCAAGTGGTTAGTTCTCCACAACTGAATTATAACCTGGGAAGACCTCAAAAAAATGGGTTACATAGGCCCTTCTCATTTCCACCTCTATCAATATAATGAGGAAACAACCAATCACCTCCTCCATGAGTGTAGTTACACAAGAGAGCTATGGGATTGGGCAACAGGCATCTACCGCCACTCCAATAGAATACGGGTACATATCAACGCAACCATCAACAATTGGAAAGATAGCTACATTGAAAATGAAAAGGTGAACCTTTGTTGGAACCTAATTCCAGGGATGATCATCTGGAAATATGGAAGGAGAGGAATCGGCACATCTTCAGGAATGAAAGCCTACCAGAGGGAAAGCTTAAGGATGCAATTATCTCACAAATATGAGAAACGGTGTTGAGCCACAGCTGGAAGAACGAAACAATGCAACTCATAGATCAGGACTTCTACATCCTGGAGATTTTTCACCTAAAATAAGGGCACAACAACGCAACGGTAGGGTGGGATCCACAACTCCAACTAGGAGACCGCAACTAGACGGCCCCTCTATTAGGGTTCCTCAAATTAAATTTTGATGGGGTGACAAAAGGAAACCCAGGAGTGGTAGGGATGGCAGGGGTGATGAGAGACAGTGATGGTAACATCATCCGAATGTATGCTGGGAGTATGGGGAACTCAACCAACAATGCAGTGGAATTTGGAGCCCTCGAGCTTGGCCTTGAAATCCTAAGGTGCGAAGGGATGAAAAACACTATCGTGGAAGGTGACTCCACCCTGGTAATCAATATGGTGAAGAGACTCCAGAAAGGTAGTAGATTAGGCAAGGTTCAGAGACACTAGTGCCTACCTCTCTCCCTATAGAAAATCTGGGAGCATCTAAAAGCTCTGAACACAGTGGAGTTGCACTGGGTCTGTAGGTCAGCGAATGGCCTAGAGGGGAAACTAGCCAACAAGGGGGTTAGCAAGGAAGGTTCTAAAATAGAAACTACCTCGATCAGCCTTCCGAATGACCAACATAGAACAGACTGCACCAACTTAGCAACAAAAGATTGTGAAGGCAGGTTAAGTAAGGAAGGTCACGTCGATATGGGCAGTGCAAGCCCTAGCGACATGCAAGAAGCACCCATGAAGCATATAATGTCCAATCACTTGATCAATAATGACCATGCACGATCAACATAAACAGTCGGTGAGGGTATGAGAACAAGACCCTTGCGACAAAAAGAATTGCAGGGAAAGTATAGACGATAAATTGCATGCAACAAGTGACGTAAGGCATGAGGGAGTGACATGGATAAGAATCTATCCTCCAAGACAAAGTACATGTAATAAGAGAAGCATAGTAGGATGTCATGTGAGAAGGGGCAGGGATCCACACAGGGATAAAGGAAGAGTGATCATGATCATACGAGCTGCCACCGGGAAAAAGGAAGGGAGGGATCACCACTATGGATAAGCCATGATTGGAAGGACAAGATCGCAGTAGGAGAATATCAATAAGAGGAAAAACAACAGGAATAGCCACAAACAAAAGGAGCGCAATTACAGGGGATGCCACAGATACCAGCGTAGGGAAAGGAAGAATTCTTATGAAGTGAGGTACAAGCTAAGTAACCAACAAAGGAGTTGTGACAGAGCAAATAGGATGGTGAGAATGAAGCGCACACATAGGAAGAGGAATCCCCTTGGAAAGGAAGTAACGAATTGTCCATGGTGGGTGTAAAGAGTGGAGTAGGTGGAAAAATATAAGGAGGGCACCTTCCAAACTCTGATTGTGCCGAAAGGAAAATAGGCCATCACCCGTTGGGAAAAGGAAATCAAATAAAAACGCAAAGGAAAATCTTGAGATGCACTGGCACAAAAAGCGTATTGGGTAACTAATATGGGGGCCACATAGCCCAGGAAAATCCTCTACCATAAAACAATGGAGGTGGTGTGGCTAACTAAGATGATGATCGAAAAAGTGAGTTCGAAAATGGAAGATGCCAAACGAGAGGATAACTTGGATCACAAGAAAAGGATAGACAAAATCTTGAGTCACCTTAGTAGCCTGGAAACTATTACCAAACTGTTAGTCGAGGTCGAGAAGGATCATAAATCCAAGATGGAGTAGCTGGTTACTCAATTTCACCTCTATCTGTGTTATCTCCACCACATGGACATCACACCAACCGATGGACGCGGTGTTCCATCCCATATGAGGAAGACTTGATGGTCTCCTAGACGGAGGATAACAAGAATTGGGTGGATGATGGGAAGAAACACATCATTGTCCTAGACGAGTGATTGGTTAGTTGCCTAGTTAGTTCAATCACTAGCCTCTCAGGCATAGTGCGTAGTCTATTCGTATGTTTTTTTATGTCTATGTTGTTTTTCCTTTTCAAACTGCTTATGGTGGGAGTGGCCTGGTTTCCCCTGGTGGTAGACTAGTCCCAGCCCTCGTACATATTAGTAAGCGCAAATCGAGAACTCCTAGTCTGGTTTCCTATTAGGCAAGCCAAGATGCCCCCCCTTTTTTTATCATAATCTATTTTTCACTAATACAATTTCTTACACTCACTTACAAAAAAAAAGAATTAAATTATTTTATAAATTTAAGATAACATATCTATATCTATATTAATATATTATAATATCTACTTATCTATAACAATATAATTTAATATTTTTATAAATTTAAAATAGCATATCATTATCTATATTAATATATTAGAAAATTAATGAAGAATATGATTGAGAGGAGATAAAGGGGTGTAAACCCTAGCGCAGCCTGGAACATCTCGCGACTTGACTAGATTATCCCACTGTGCAGAAAACCCTCTGCCATGGCCAGACATAGATTGTCTTCTGCCTGACACACCAGAATGCATTCAAAAGAGGGGGGGAAGCCCCCCTCGTACAACAACGTAATGGCCAACAATCGGTCGGGAACAAGGGAAAAACGCCCAACATTTGAGCCTCCTCTGTAAATGCGCGACCAACTCCTCACCAGAGAGCAAGGACTTAGGAAGGAAATGGATGTGGAAGGCAACATATCACATCCAAAAGCACCTCACAGATGGGAGCCCGAAAAATGCATCCCACAAATGGACAAGACACCAAGATACATCATCAGCTCAACAAGAGTGGGGGAACACACACAATTTATGAGTGAGCATGCCCTTATTATCAAATTTCTGGGCCTGTCGCCATCTGAACGGGACCTAACTAGGTGGATAAAGCACTGGTGGAATCCCAAAGGGGACTATGAGGTCCAACTCAGCTCTAAAGTCTTTTTCACGATCATTCTGTACAACCCAGAAGACAGAGATCGAATCTTTCAGAATGAGCCATATTTCTACAACTCAGCAGGGTTATTTCTATGTTTTTGGATGGAGAGATTCAGCCCAGACAAGGAGGACTTCACCATGGCCCCCGTCTAGATCTGCCTCTACGCCCTACCATAAGAGTTCTGGTTGGAGCAAATCCTCATGGGAATCGGAAATACAGTGGGTCAATACGTCAAAACCTCAGAAGCTACAAAACAGAGGAAATACACCTCATACGCATGAATCTGTGTTTACATGAAGATCTCCAAAGCCCTACCGGGAGCAGTAATGCTAGAATACCAAGATGAAGATTGGCAACAAACTTTTGACTACGAGCACATCCCTTTCCGCTGCATAAAATGTCACGAACATGGTCATCTCTTTAGAGACTTCCCTATAAACAAGAAATCTACCAAAGTAGATGATACCTCACAGCGAGATGGCTTCACCACTGTCACGGCCAGGAAGAAAAATCCTCTGAGGAAACAGAAACCAGACCCTAAACCGCAGATCCTGACCAAGAACTCCTATGAGATGGTGAGTCAACTACCGGAAGATGGAGCCATCCAAGATTTTCACAAAGAGTTGCTTCAGACCAAAGGTAAGAACCAATACTCTGCCCCTCCTGATCCAAATCGTGAACCCCACCTAGACGAGAAAGGGGATGCATATGGAGACATCCTAATGCACCTGGACGATAGTGATATGGCAGGCATCGATTTGGAAAAACTTGAGGAAGCCCTCAACCAAAAGGATCTGCATGCACTTCTCGAAGAGAAACTCTGAGAGGTACACAAAGTCTTTCTTGACTCCTCAGCAGGATCCGCAGCTCATCTAGGTATAGCTACAGAGTCTGGTTCAAGCTCAAAAAAAGTGTCGCGACAGAATAAAAGAAGAGGGAGGAAACCACTACATCAACTCATCAAGGAGGCAGGTAACCTTATGATCAACTCAGGGCACATTCACAAGCTCTCGGAGGGGTACCTCCACCCAACCCCCCCTCTTAATGATGAAGATCATCACCTGGAACATTATAGGACACAATGGTCAATCCAAACAATAGATCCTTTGAAACTGCATCCAAGCATAAAACCCAGATATTCTAATGTTACAGGAAACAAAATGTGCAGGGGTAGAAGCTAAAAGAATCTTCCAATACATTTGGAGAGGATGTGACTTCATTCTAACAGACTCCACAGGGGCCTTAGGAGGTATGGGCATTTTATGCAACCCTTCCAATGTCTCCTTAAGCAGATCATTTGCCACCATAGGCACAATAATGACCCACTTCGAGATCACAAGCTCGAACCAGATGGGGACTGTCACAAATGTATACGGCCCCCAAAGTCAACAATAAAAAGACAAACTTATGGAACGACTAATCTTAATCAAATCCTTGCTGTCTACTCCCAACTGGATCTTAGGAGGTGATTTCAACATGATCTTGTCACTTGAAGAAAAAACAGGAGGAAGCAAACGACTTGAACAAGACAACGGTAAGTTCAAAACCCTCATTGATCAATTAAAGCTAGTAGACGTTGAAAATAGTAATGGAACCTTAACCTAGTCCAATCGTAGATCATGAAATCATCACATTGCTTGTCATTTGGATTGTCTCCTCGTAGCTCAAGAGATAATGGAAGAATCCCCTTACATGGAAAGTCCCATTCTCCCAAAAGCAGGGTTAGACCATTGACCAATTGCCTTCAGCCTAGAAATAGGGGAAACTCCCAAATACAAACCCTTCTGGTTTGAGAAATTTTGGCTCTCACATCCAGACTTTCACCATCTTGCAAAGACCTGGTAGGCTCAAGCGGAAATAGGCCATGGCACAGGCATGTACAAATTTCAGCAACGCCTCAAAAACTTCAAGCAGTCGCTAAAACTTTGGAACAAAAACACCTTTGGAAATATATTCCAAAGTATGTAGGAGATAGAAAGCAAATTGATGGAGATACAAAAAAACTTCATCTCAGGAACTTGAACAATTGAACTAATGAAAGAGGAGGAGGAGCTTCAAAGGCAGCTGGAAGAGAGGAAAAGGCAAGAGGAAATCTAGTGGAGATAGAAGTCTAGGGTTCAATGGCTCAAGGAGGGGGAAAAAAACACAAAATTTTTCCACAAAGTAATGATACACCATAGACATATTAACATGATCACTCAGCTAGAGGACAATCATTGTAATCCAGTCTAGGAGCATACAAAAATAGAAGCATAACTCAACAATTACTACTGGGATCTCTTAACGGAAGACAAGGAGGACAGAACTGCAACCATCAGATGAGTAACCAGGCATATACCCTCTTTGGTGACTCCCGAACAAAATGGAACCCTCATGCAACCTATCACCCAAGAGGAGGTAGATCCAGCTGTAAAAGCCATGCCACTAGGGAAGGCTCCAGGTCTATATGGCTTCACCACCGACTTCTTCCACCACTGCTAGGATCTAGTAAGAACAAAAGTTTGGGAGGTTGTTGAGGAATCATGCACCTGAGGCCAAGTCCTTCCAGCCCTAAATGTGACCTTCCTCACCCTCATACCAAAAGAGGAACAGATCACAAATCCAAAACAATTCATACCTATTGCTCTCTGCAATGTGATCTACAAAATCATAACAAAAGTGATGTAAAACCGCCTTAAACCCATCCTGACAAATTATGGATAGTTTCATTCTTTCTCACAAGGTCATCCACTCTCTCAAGTCAATAAAAACTCTAGGTATGTTAATCAAACTTGATCTCTCAAAAGATTTTGAGAAAGCAAGTTGACAGTACCTCTGGGCCATCTTAGATTCCTTCGGATTCGACGAGGGTTGGGTGAACTAGATCTTACACCTTACCTCCTCTGCCTTCTTCTCAATCCTAGTTAACGGGGTCCCTTCCTAGCCCTTCTCTCCATCCCGTGGCATCAGACAAGGTGACACTCTTTCACCCTTCCTATTTGTTCTTATGGCAGAAGGTCTGGGATGCTACATCAAGGAAATAGTCATAGACGGTTCTCTCAAAGGTCTACCGCTACACAATATCCAACCAGCACCCTCACATAGTCAATTTGTAGATCTCACCCTTCTCTTGAATTCCCCAACAACCAGAGAGGCCAGCAAGCTTAACTTCGTCCTTTCAGACTTCACAGAGTCATCTGGAATGAGTCTTAACCTAGATAAATCCAAACTCTACTTTTTCAACACTCTGGTAGCTGTTTAGTTCCACATCTCCAGACTCATGGGAATACCCAAGATCTCCCTTCCATCCAACTACCTCGGCATACCTCTCACAGGGGGATCAATAAGATCCATCTCATGGGACAACCTTCTTTTGTCTATCTCCAATAGACTAAGCAATTGGACTTTCAAACATCTTAACATCGCAGCCAGGTTGGTCCTGCTCAAGTCAGTTCTCCAAACCCTACCCACCTACCTCTTCACTACCATAGCGGCCCCCAAGAAAGTCATCAGAGCCATCCAGAACTTCCAAAGAAACTTCCTCTAGCACGGCGATTAACCTAACAATAAATGGGCACTGGTAGGATGGGACAAAATCTGTACACCCAAAAGCATAGGAGGGTTGGGGCTTTGTGACCCTGCAAAACTCAAGCAAGTAATGGGAGCCAAAATTTGGTGGAGATGGTTAAAAATGCCAACAACCCTATGGGTGTAAATATGGAAGCAGAAGCACGCCCCCCTCACACCAGACAACCAACTCATTAGACATAATACCAAAATACAAGGCTCTAATATTTGGAATATAGCTTGGCAAAACAAAAACTTGATACAAAATCATGCTTTTTGGGAAATCTGAAATGGAGAAAGCACTCTGTTCTGGCAGGACTCCTGGAAGAAACTCAAACCCCTCAGTAGCCTCGAAGAGATGACTCCCCTAAGACAGGCTCTAAATCAGGATGCTCTTCTAAAAGTGAAAGATCTTTGGAAATAGGAGGAACAGGGTATGAAATGGCATCTCTGGAAAACCTCTAATCAGGATCGAGGGACCCCAGGGAACCTACGGAACCTAAACCTACAAGCCTGGCAACACTATGCTAGCCAACTGAAAATCCCCCACAAAGATGGCCCGGACATCCTCAGATGGGGACACTCAACAACTGGCAACTTCTCAGTCAAGGAAGCCTACTATCTACAAGGCAACCACTAGAATCAGAGCAAGGAAAACCTTTGGAACAAATTTTTAAATCCTTCACTCTGGCCCAAGGTGTCTACCTTCCTCTGGCTAATCGCACACAATAGAGTTCTAACTTGGGACAACCTCAGAAAAAGAGGATTCATTGGCCCCTCAATATGCGTCTTATGCCATGAGCAAGAGGAAATCAAAGAGCATCTCTTCAACAGATGCCCCTTTAGTCAAAATATCTGGGACCAAGGAGCCCAAATAATGCGTCAAGCTAATCAAAACAGGACCAACATCAGTGACATGATTGAAAACTGGGACTCGATCACCTACAACAATCCTCTATTGAATCACATCTGGCAACTTCTCCCAGGATTCATTCTTTGGCAACTATGGAAAGAATGAAACAAAAGAATTTTTCATTCTAAAGCCTCCACACCGGACGTAACATGGGAAAAAATAGTCTCCCTAATCAAGGAAACGGTTAGTAGCAAATCCTGGAAAATAGAGGACTCAAACTGCAATATAGAAGAGCAATATATCCTCCAAAGCTGGCAACCCAACCTGGTCAATCAATCGACTTTGAAAACTTCCAAAAGCCAGCATAGAATCCCAACCACCTAGACCCCTCCCCCAATAGACTTCATTAAAATCAACATTGATGGGGACTCCAAAGGGGATATGGAGCCGCACTCCGAAACTCCAATGGGGATGCCCTCTGTCTAGTGGCAGGTTACCTGGGAGAAACAATGAACAATGTAGCAGAGCTTACAGGCCTATTGTGAGGCCTCCAAATAGCCATTGACAAACACTATCGCAAGCTAATCCTAGAGGGAGACCCTCAAATTTTCCTTCAACTAATCACCAAGATCCTTCATGGAGCACAACCTCTGAAAATCTTACCCAGCTGGTGACTCTCAGGGCTATTAGAGGACTTCAAAAACCTCCTTAGCACCAACCTCAACATTATACCCTCCCACGTGAAGAGAGATGCAAACAAGGTAGCAGATTGCCTGGAAAATCAAGGAGTAACTAAGGAGATAGACCACTTCTACTGGGAAGCCTGCACATCTGAAGACTCAAGCATCTCAGATCATTGCCAAGCTTTAGCCAACAAAGATCTCCAACCCCCGTATGGGGTGCCATGTTGAACAAGTAGGACAAGTGGCAATGAGATGGGTAGCGCCATAAATAATGGCCAGTGCCTCCCATCCTCTCACCATTAAAGTTGGGAGGGCTCTCGCGCAGTCATACCCAGTTGATGAGTCCCCTCAATCATGCGAAGGGAACGACACACGAGAGCATTAAGCACTCAACTTTAATGGCCGCCACTGTCACAATCAACCTCACCCTTATCAGTTGCCTGGATGGTAATGCGATGCATTTGAAAATTGAATTTGAGGGGTGCTAGAGCAGTGATAATCTTTTCGTCAATCCCCCGACGTCAACTAATCTCCTCCACATGCCAAGAGCACGAAGAAAGCCTTGCAGAGGCGCGGCGTGGTATGCCTATGACTCTCGTAGGAAGTGATAGAAGGTCTTTGAGCAAGCGTTGGCTCTTGCATCTGCTCGGCAACCAGGGAACATGGGAGACATAAAATGCCACCCATGGCGTATGTGGAGGAGACTGCTCCGGACGAATCCATCCAAAACTGTGTAGAACACCTCTTCTTCACTATCCCGGACAATTGGAATCCCCCCATGGCTTTTGGAAATGAGACCAAGCCTCCAGATCCTGGAACCTCTCATAGACGCAAGGAAGAAGAGTTGGAAGAGGAATTCACAATATTCTACATCCAAGAAGAAGTGTCGGGCAGTGGAAATGAAACGACAAACCCAACAAGCGGATAACCCCCAGAGACAACAATCCAGCCGCACAGTCAGCCATCAGGCCATCTCAGCAAAGCTATGGTAGAAAAGGAGGGAACCCATGCCCAAGGGCCAGATCCCCTCTTGACTGTTTAGGAGGAATGGGAGGACCAACCTCCTTACAACAATCTGAGTTATCTCGAGCTCCTCTTTGAAACTCGCAGTATGGTGTATGACCAAATCTTCAAAGCCATTCAAATCGGCCATCGCCTCGATATGATGTATGCAACACACTCCAAAGCATCCCCACGACTACAGTGCCCTATGTGCATGCAAGCCTATGTGATTCCAGTAGGATGGCGAAAAAGGGATGATGATGGCGAGTCGCCTGGTCCAAAGGTCATGTGAATGTTTCTAATTTGCATTTTCTCTTAGCAATGGAATCTAGCTATGTTAGTAGTTAGGTTGTTAGAGACTGGAATGAATACATTTTGGCTGTGTGTCCTGGTTTCCTCTGGACAGGACGACAGCCTGGCAAAATTTTGTTTGTTTGAGGACAGATGGCATCTTAAGGCCAACTGTCTCAGTTTCCTCTTAGTAAGCAGGATAGTTGGTGGCATTACCAGACTTTGTAAACATACAATAGTAATATAAACATGATCTCTCCTTTTTTACTTAATATATATATATATATATATATTAGAAAATTAAAAATTTCTATATTTATATAAATATATTTTAATATATAAAAATATCTTTCATGGACCAATATACCCCAAACGTTTACCAAATAATAAATATGTAAGTATAATTAAATATGCTTCTCCATTATATTTAAAAGAATACTTTTCTTCATATATATGAAAGAGGCGTTAAACAACCCTTAGCTAAAACACAATGATTAAACTGAGTTTTTTTATTTTAATAAATATAAATTAATAAGATGGTAGTTAATCCTTTTTCATATCTCATTAAAATAAATATATATCACTTCACTAAATTGAGAGTTTTTTGTTTTAATAAATATAAATTAATAAGGTAATATTTAATCTTTTTTATATTTTATTAAAATAAACATATATTACTCTAATAAATTGTTATATTCTTTATATTTTATCAATTTTAAATTAAAATAAATTTAATTTTATATTACTTTTAATAAATCCAAAATTATAAAAAAAATTATGAATATAGTAATATGAAATTAAAATAAGTCTAATTCTAAATTTAGAATTATAATAATTTAAAGATTATTAATAAATTTAAAATTATAATAATTTAGGGGTTATTGTGGTTAAAGTTTAAGTCTCAAAGATGCTAAAAAGAAGAGGGTTTATATTTGTTAAATTAATTCTATATTTGTTAGAAATGTTAAAAAGAAGAGGGTTTATACATGTTAAATTAATTTTACATTTGTTAGAAATTATAGAGGTTGGGGTTTAAAAGATTGTGAGTTAGGTATCTTTAATATTTGGGTTTATAGAAATATATGGATGATCGATTAGGTTTATAGAAATATAAAGATTACATAGATTAGGGTTTATGAATTATATGGACTAAGTATTAGGGGTTATAGTATTTTCATGGGTTGTGGGCTAAGATAAACATTCTTTTGCTAACACAATTACTAAATGGAATTGTTTCGTTTATTATTATTTTTCTTTAATAGAGAGAATTGAGGTAGTAGTTAATCCTTTCTCATATTTACTTTAAAAACCATAATTTTTATTAAAATAATAATCCCAAATTAAAATAAATCTAATTCCTCTCGACTAATAAATCTGAATCTAAGGGTTAATTCTTATAGGGGTTATAAAGATGATGTTTTTTACATGTTAAATAAGTTTTACACTTGCTATAGGGTATAGAGATTAAGGTTTAAAGGGATTGCGAGTTAGAGAGATTCTGAAGGTTTGAGATTATAGAAGTATAGGGATTATGGGTTAGGGTGATAAGGTTTATGAGTTATATGGATTAAGTGTTAGGGGATATAGTATTTGCATGGGTTGTGATTATAGGTGATAGAGGTTTGTAGTTAAAATCTTTCTAGGAAATTAGATTTATAAGTGTTAGTGATTTTAGAAGTGACAATAGTTAAGGGGCACATGTGATTCTGGTGATTAGGTTGAGAGATGCAAGTTGATAATGTGTAATATAATTAGCAATTAGGGATTAATTGTTAGGATTTAGTTTTTATGATTGTTAGGGCTATTCATTATTGCTATACTAGTTATATAGCTTAATAATTTGTGTTAATGTCAATTATAGGAGTTAGGGTTTAAATGAGTTAGAGGTTAAATTTCTCATGGGTTATAGCTACTAAGGTTAATATGATCCAAGATTGGTAAATAAGTGTTTGAACATTATATAGATAAGATATTGTTGAGGTTAGAAGAATTAAAAGTAATAAATATTGGAAGTTATAGTGGCCATTTATGATATAGATTATATTAGTTTGGTAGTAAAATAATAGCATAGGTTATTTCACTCTATTTAATACAGATTAATCTAAAATAGTTATCAATCTATCTGAATACTTCAGAAAGTATATACAAAATTAAGATATATATATATATATATATATATATATATATATATATATATAACCATGCTAACAAACAAGAGACAAAACTTTAGAAATCTTTTCAAGTTTTTATCCCAAATTGTTTTTTCCTAAATAATTAATGTTTCATACAAATCATTTATATTATATGTGAAGAAAAAAATGTTCAAGCAAAGGTAATGCATTTCCTTGTTTTTTATATCATAAAATACTATATTCATATGGAACATTTATATTATGTGTAAAAAGATGTTCATTGGAAGATTTTGGAGTTCCTATTTTTTATATCATGCAACATTGTACTACAGGTGGTTAACACAAAAACATAATTTTTTAATGAAGTAAAATTATGTTATGTTTTTATTGTTTATTTAAAAAAGAAATTAACCCAATTGAAATAGAAAACATTACCTTTTTGACGAAATAAAATTATGCTTTTATTTATTTATTGAAAAAAGAAATTAACGTGTTTGAACTCTTAAAAAAATAATAATTCCACGGGTTATGTGGAAAAGTTGGAAAAGTTGCGTAAGAATTTATAAAACTGAATTTCTCACTTATTAAGTTTCTCTTCGCAGAAGCTTTGTCCTATATGCATAGGGGATAAAGATTTTTTTCGAGTTTTGAATTATCGCGATTAATGCTTAATCAGCGTTTAGTTTTAGATCGTATCTTATCTAATGTGATTTGAACAAGTGCAGTGGCAGGGGTGAGATAATCCATCTCTCTTACTCAAAGGCGATTTGAACAAATGCGGTGGCAGGGGTGGGATAATCCATCGCTGCATGGAATTTACACTATCAATCTTTGCAAGAGCGATTCTCATAAGAATGAATGTTCAATTGTAAATCTTTGCAAGAGCGATTCTCATAAGAATGAATGTTCAATTCTAAATCCTGTAGGATTTTATTAATGGGTTTGATGATGATAGAAAACTTATGAAGACGTTTCAGAGTTTCAAATGGCATCATGTCTAAGCAATTGGGTGGTTTACGGATCTCACATACAGCAAAAATTTATTTGAAACAAATTATGTGGTTTAGAAAGTATTGGGGTGGGAAGATTCTTAGTATTATGGTTTCTGTGAAGAATCTTAGTATTATGGTTAATGTGAAGAATCTTACATATTGATTTTCTATAAAAATGAACATCTAAATGTTTTTTAGGAAATTCATCAGCCTTTTGGATTAAGTAGAAACCAACACCAACTAACCAGGCAGCTTCTTTCCTCATCTAAACTCATGAGAAGGATGTGAAACTAGTTTAAATTAAAACAGTGTTTTCTGTTTGTTAATCTTTCTCCTTATTATTCATGTAAGTGATATTATATTTTTTAATAGATATTAATTAAGGTGGTACTTAGTTATTATTCATCTAAAGTGTTAATTTTTTTAACATTTTATTAATCTTAAATTAATATTACTCTAATTCTTTAAATTTTGAATAAATAAAAAATTAATATAATAATCTCAAATTAAAATAAATCTAATTCTTCTTATTTTATTAATAAATAAGAAAATTATAAAAATTTATATCAATACATTCTAAATTTTTTATTATAAAAATTTAGTTTCTAACTTTTTATGATATAGATTGTATAAATATCTCAGTTTTGTTTTCAAAAAAAAGTTTATAAATTGTATAAATGTCTTAGTTTTGATAAATTACTCATGTTGGTACTACATAAATGTAAAACTCTCATTTTGTTGACTTTTCTTTATTCAACTTCAAGCTTAACAACACTGTTACAATTCTTATTTAACTTCAAGCTTAAAAACACTGTGACAATTGATCTGATCTGGTATATTCTATTTAAGTTTTTTTAATATTTTGAAATTGTTTTAGAATTTTTGTAAATATTTTAACTTTATATTTTATATAACTTTTTTAAATATTTGGAAACTTTTTTATACTTTTCCTAACCTTAATTTCCTAAAATATTTAGAAACTATTTTATACTTTTCCTAACCTTTATATAACTTTTCTAAATATTCTGAAACTGTTTTATACTTGATATTATAAAAATTTAGTTTTTACACTTTTATAATATAGATTGTATAAATGTTTCAGTTTTTCTTTCAAAATAATTTTCCTAGTTGTTTTTAAGCCATACAATTGAATTTTGGTATTACAAAAATGTAAAACTCCCATCAGTTGACTCATCTTTAATTAACTTCAAGCTTAACAACCTTGTTACAAATTACAATTGACATGATATTTTGTATCATTTTTCTAAATATTTTGAAACTATTTTATAATTTTAATAAATATTTTGAAACTATTTTATACTTTTTCTAAATATTTTAAATTGATATTTTGTGTAACATCCATAAATGTTTTGAAAATGTCTTAAAACTTTCTAAACATTTTAACTTAATATTTTGAAACTGTCCTATAACCATGTATGAAGCCATGCTTAGCATGTAAAAATTTGTAAACAACTGCAATACACTCTCCAGTGTCAACCAAGGCTGCAATTAGGATTTCAATAAAAATAATCAATTAAAAAGTTTGATTTCTAACATTTTTTTGGATTTTTGAAATTTGTAAACAACTGCTATACACTCTCTAGTGTAAACCAAGGTTGCAATTAGAATTTCAATAAAAATAATCAATGAAAGAGTTTGATCAAAGTAGATACTTAATTCTACAACATTTACCATTTTGTTATATGTTGGAACTTTTTAATGAAAAATACAATAATATGAGAATTTAATGAGAAAAAAATTATTAAATTGAAAAAACAATAACATAGAAAAAAAAAAACACTTATTTCATTTAAGTTTTTATTTATCAAATCTAACATAACTTAAAATTATATATATAAAAATATATATAATTACTAAAAATAATTTTATAAAAGTTGTTTGGACTTTTCTTATATGTAATTTTAAATGTGTAAATTAGATTTATAATGATTTATTTATGTTAATAAAATTAATTTATGTTTTTTTATTATAGGGTTTTTTTTAGCAACATTTTTCTCTAGCACTTTATACACCCTTTTTCTGTTATGATTATAGGTTATAACAGATGAGTGTCCGGTGAGAGAAAAGCCAAATGCAAATGATATACATGAAAAATAGAAAAAAAAAAAAAAAATTAAAATTAAGTTTCATGACAAAGAAAAACAAAACAAGAGGAGTGTAAACACCTACCTAGAGAGAAGAGGAATTGATAATTAGATCCATTTCAAGTAAGTTGTCAATATCTACAGGTATCGTTGGGCTGCCATCTGTGAGTTCGTCCATGTCTACTTAATCTGCGAAACAAACTATACATAACAGTTAATTGCGCAACAATCTAATGCGGAGCTGTTATAAATAGGGAAACAATCCTACAGATCTAATCGAAATTAGATCTTATCATTGAAGAAATAAAAAAAAGGGAGACAGAAACATGCCTCTAGTTTGATTGAACTGGGGTTACTTAGCTTTTTCGAGGCAGTAAAGTGTGAGTTTATTCGTGTATTATTGATATGTTCAGAAAAAACAACACTAACGAAAAGCTAAACAATACAAAAGAATTAAAAGACCCAAAAACTACACATAAAGCTAGACAAGGTCATCAAGCAGTTCAGTCACCTCCTAAAATAGGACAGAGTCAATAAAAAATAAAAAACTTAAATGTGTAAACAAAAGGAAAGTAAGAAATGCTTGGTGTAGAATCTGTTTGACAATCTCCTAATTTTAAACTTAATCGATTCATGTTATCTTAGGCATATATAGTAAAAATGTAAAATATTTGTAAAAGTAATTGTGCGCCCTATTTTGGATGGATGAGGCTTCACACCATCAACAGATTAATCAATATTCACTTTTCAATATTCACTTTTCAAATAAATGTTTAGATGTAAAACACTTGCACTGATTAAAGGGATTCAAACTGCAACAAGAAATATATGGAAAAAACATTTACAGGAATATTAAAAAACAACAAAACCCACAGGTTAATTTGAATTGCAAGATACACACCAAACTGAACCAGATCCTTCATGCGAATTAATGGCCTGAAATGGCAATAGAACAGGGTGGTGATTATGAAATGGCAATAGAACAGGGTGGCGATTATGATATCATTTGCGAGCATTAAAAGAATTTCTACCAATATCGGCTGAACGTACCTGCAATTTAATGGAATTGATGTCTGTAGCTGTATTGGATCGATCCATTGCAGAGTAATTAGTGGCAAGCTTGTGGATTCCCTTCTCTTCAGCTTTTCTTATCCACAATCAACCCTAACCAGCGAACTAACACAGACGAAAACAAATCTAATAATAGAACATTAACCAATTGACTGTGAACCGGCACATCCACATCCACACAAGTTTCAACCTCCATGAACAAATTAAACAAAACCAGATAGCCTGACTACTACATGGATGGAGAGGAGAATAAAAAAAAAACGAGAAGATGAATGAAAAGCATAATTATATAAATCTGGGTAATAGGTTTTTTCACCAACGGCTAATTTCTCATCGGCATGTGCTATTCGAAAGACCGACACTCCCACTTTCTAAACCTGTAGTATTCAAAAATACCGAAATCATATAATTATGTAATGCCGCCTGCCAACTTATTTTTACCATTTAAAGAAAAGTTCCGCTTACAACATCAATATCGAAAACATCTTAAGAATACCCAACGGTTATATTTGAGGAGCAATATTCCATGCCATGCCATCATTATAAGAATACCCCATGGTTATATTTGAGGTGCAGAGCACTGGGAGGTAGTTGACGCCTTAATCGTTTTGATAATATATAATTACAAATATTTAAATTCAGAAAATCTTCATAAACGCATCTAACATCCCAATGTGCAGGAAATAACGTTTTCTTTTACATCGATACAAAAGTAATCATAATAAAATATAACATCGTGGTGTGCTTAATAGTGATGCTATGATAGATTTTTATAATTAATAAGTATTAAATATTTGTTATTAAATGGATGTGCATTAAAAAATAATTGTTTTATAATTTTAAAAAATGAATTTCAATTATTTTTATAAGTAATTATTTTTATAAGTATTTTTGGTTGTTAATTTTTTTATTCTCATATAATTATGTGAGTGCATTACAGATTATTTTGTAAGTCTAATGATTAAGAACAAGTGTTATATTTTAACAATTAAATTTTTAAGTGAAGAGAGTTTATTGTCCCATAAAAAAAAGAGGTCTCATACATCAATTTTTTGTATGCTTATGACCTTAAAAATAGATTATTACTATTATTATTATTATTTATAAAATAATACTTTGTATATGTTTTTTAATTATTTAATATTAATTTTATTAATATTTAGTTATTTGTAATAAGTCATAGTGGAGATTAATCATGATCATCATCTTTTATAATAAATATAATATTAAAAAAATGTCTTTAAGCAACCAGACCTTAATGCGAGACAAGCAAGGTGGCTAGCCTTCTTGAGCGAATCTGACTTTGAAGTTAGACATATCAAGGGTTAGGAAAATAAAGTAGCATATCCTTTAAGCCGCAGAATCCATTGGTTATATGAGATAAATATCAGCAGGGCAGAAGTGATCTGGAACAAAGAATAAGAATGGCAGGTGTTAATGACAAAAATTACTCTAAGATGACGACATAATTGCAAAATAGTGTTACAAATTCAGATGAACCAGATATAAGTATCGACAACGAGGGACTATTAAGATTTAAAAACAGACTTTATATACCAGGGAAATGGGAGATCATCTCACTGGACTTTGTCACAAGTTTGCCTAAAACTCAGAAACAGAATGATTATATCATGGTTGTAATCGATAAACTTAGTAAGTATGCACATTTTATTCCTGTAAAGTCTACTTTTAAAGCTATTAACATTGCTGAAATATTCATGAAAGAAATTTTTAGACTGCATGGTATTCCTAAAATGGTGATTTCAGATAGAGACGTAAAACTTACATCCGTTTTTTGGAAGGAATTGTTTGCAGGGCTAAATACTAATTTGAATTTCAGCACGAGTTATCATCCACAAACAGATGGATAGACTGAAAGGAAAAACCAAATCATAGAAGATATGCTCTGCATGTATGTAAGAACAAAACCGAACAAGTGGGAAGACTACCTACACTTGGTGGAATTTGTATATAACAATGGGTACCAAACTTCGATTAAGTTTAGCCCTTTTGAAATACTGTACAGCAAAAAGTGTACAACTCTGATTAGCTGGGATAACCCGGCTGACAGACTCATGGTTGGACCAGAGATGATCCAAGAAATGGAGAACATGGTAAGAAATGTACAACAGAACTTGAAAGAAGCACAAGACACACAGAAGAGCTATGCAGTTCAGAAAAGAAGACACACGAAATTTCGAGTGGGAGACCATGTTTACTTGAAGGTCAAAGCCACGAAAAGCTCGCTGAAGTTAGGAAACTGTGCCAAGTTGGCACCAAGGTTTTGTGGGCCCTTTGAGATACTAACTCGAATTTGACTCGTAGCATATCAGCTTGCACTTCCAACTAATCTAAGAATTCATAATGTATTTCATGTTTCTTTGTCGAAAAAGTATATTCATGACCCTACTCATATGATTGATTGGAACTTGGTGCAGGTGGAACCTGAAGGCGAGTTCTAGGTGGAACCCCTGCGCATTCTGGACCGGAGAGAAATAACACTTCGGAACAGAGTTGTCGCTCAGGTAAAGGTGCAATGGAAGCACTTTAGTCGTGAGGAGGCCACTTGGGAATTGGAGGGAGATTTGCGAAAATCTCATCCAATCCTGTTCCAGGAAAGGAACAAACACTGAGGACAGTGTTTTACTGAAGGGGGAAAGGATGTGACATCCCCCAAAAATAAAATATTTCTTATTTTGTGTGCTGGAAATTTATTTTTGTTTTAGGCAAATTCGAATCTGGAAATTTTTTTCCATTTATGGCAATTCTGAATTTTGAATTTAATAATTGTATTTAATTATTGTGACTATTGGGTAGAGATCTGTTTAGACTCAACTAACTATTTGACTATGACACTTGTATCACGGCAGAACATTTTATATTAACTACATGAGGACAAATGGAACAACCATGTTAAAAATCAGTTGACCATGACTCCATGAGTGGGGAACAAGTTGGAACTACCTCTGGGCGGATGATCATAAGTGGAAAATCAGAGATTTGGCCACTGGTAGCCCCTGAAAATCAGGGATTAAGAAAGCTGCAAAAATCCCCAAAGGAGGGAAAAGACCTGGGCAAGAAAATATATATATAGCATATGCGAGGAGGTAGGATGCTGCCAAGTATGCTGGGAAAGGATTCCCGAGCTCTCTTCCTGTTATGAACATTGCAGATTGAGTGTGAGGAAAGAGGAGTCTGCTGAATCAAAATTTTCTTGTTGTTATGAACATTGTTGAGTAAGTGTGACGCAAGAGGAGAACTGTTGGAATTGAAGGACATTGTTGAGGTGGAGTTTCCAAGTTCTCCCTCATGGATTCATGATCAGGCTAGGTGGTATTTTGGGCAAGTGACTTTGGCTTCTCTGTTCTATGGTTGGGAGGAACGTGGTTGTTCCCTTTGTCTTCCCATGAATTGGATTCAGATATGTTGATCTACCCCCTCTCTATTATGAATTACTATGTTTTTATTTCAATGTCTTATTAAATCGGAACTTGAATGATGTCCACTCTCTGTCTGAGTGATTTTTTTGAGGCATTGTATTGATTAAATTGGAACTGTAACGTTTTTTCCATTTCTGTCTGTTATGGGGAATATATGTGAAGAACATCTGTAGTTATATTTCTATGGAAAGAGGAGATTAACGACAAAGAGGCAGATCCTCTCTGTAGAGAAACCCCTCAGGAAACCAAAACTCAGATCCCTCAAAACATCTTTATTAATGACCAATCTCTGATGGAATGATATTCTTAACTATGTATTTTCATAGATGCACAGATCTAGTAGTGTTGACATTTAATGCATTGATTTAAAAGAGGCTCTAAGTCGGTATTATAGAATTTACCCTATATAGAGAATTTTATCCTTTATGCCCCTCTGTGCGTGTAAATTTCCTAAGTCCTTAGGCATTCAAAATTCTGTGAAGTAAAAGTATATCGTATCCTTCTGCACCCTCAGTCTCCCAGAAACAAAAGTAAGATTTCTCCCAGAAAATGAAATTTGAGAGTACCCGCAAAGGTTAAAGACCAAGGAGTGATGAAAATAGTGTGAAGAGTTACAGTAGGAGCTCTCTCTCCATTTTACGTTTGTTTCTATTTCCTTAACTTTTTTTGATAGGAACACTTAGTCCAAATTCCCTTTCGACTTTTGGAGGTTTGCATATATTGATGTATGGATTCTGAACTCACAAAGTTCCAAACCCTGAAACCCCAAAGCTTCCACTTTTCGCATTTCATAGGTTGGTTACATGAGAGGTTTGGGGCATCAGAACTCACGAAGTTTCGAACCCCGAAACCCCGAAATATGGGTCCCACCTTTACCTTTTCAGAACTTCGGGAAATGTTTTGCATTGTTGCTTGACATTTGAAACCCCGAATTCTGAAATCTCAAAAATACGGGTCCCACCTTACCTTTTCGAAACTTTGGGAAATGTTTTGCGCTGTTGCTTAACATTTGAAACCCCGAAACCCTGAATTCTGAAATCTCGAAAATACAGGTCCCACCTTTACCTCTTCGAAACTTCAGAAAATGTTTTACGATGTTGCTTGACATTTGAAACCCCAAAACCCGAATTTCGAAATCCCGAAAATACGGGTCCCACCTTTACGTTTTCGGAACTTTGGGAAAGGTTTTGTGCTGTTGTTTGACATTCGAAACCCCAAAACCCCGAATTCCAAAATCCTGAAATACGGGTCCCACCTTTACCTTTTCGAAACTCCAGGAATTGTTATGTGCTGTTGGTTGACATTTGAAACCCTGAAACCCTGAATTTTCAAAATCCCAAAATACAGTTCTCACCTTAGCTTTTCGGAATTTCCGGAATTGTTGTGTGTTGACGATCAACTGTTGTACTCACGAAATCCCGAAGTGTTGGTCACTCCTCGCGATTTTGGGATTGGTTGTGTGTTTTTATTTGACTGTTGAACTCACGGAGTCCTAAACACTGAAACCCCGATGGGAAGGTCCCACTTTCCTTTTTCACCTTTCAGGAGTTGTGGTATGTGGATCCCGAATGTAACAACCCTAGTTGAATATATGCTTAGGGATTATTAAGTAAAAATTTATTAGGTAATTAATTTTTCCTAACATGTTATTAACTAAACAAAGATTGGTATAATGATATTAATTAAATAATAATTAATTAATTAATGGTTATAATTTTGATTGATTAATTAATTAATTAATTACCTATCACATTGAATGAACAGGGTAATAAATTTAAGAGAGTTAATAAATTATATTGTTTAATTAAATGATCTACGTATACTAGGGGATAAGAAGCATTACTAAATAAGGATAAGGAGCATTAATAATAGGATAAAGCATTAATAATGGGATAAGATAATAAATGTGTAGGTAAGGAAATAAATGAGGAGAAAGGGTGGTGAAGGAGGGATATGAGTGGAGGAGGCTTACGGAAGGAGGGGGGGATCAATTTTGGAGGGTTCTTTTTGGATTTGCACAGGGGAGTTGAGTTCTGTAGTCGGGAAGGATTACTGCAGGGGGCACCAGTTTGCTGGAGGTTTTGGGCACGGGGTCCAGGATATCCATATGGTATCCTGGAGCTAGGAAGTTTTCCTAGTTGGCAGGGTGGAAACACGGTTTGGGCAGAGTTGGTCCATGACTTCAAGCTGGGCAAGGAAGCAGGAGGAAGGTCAACGAGACAAGAGGAAGGTTAGCATCAGACCAAGGTATTTTAATTTAAGTATTTGGTTTACGCATTCTCATGAATATGTAATGGTTATTTAAAAATTATTAGCATGTTGTTATTTAGATTTCTGTTGCGTATATGAATTTCTGCTACTTATATGATGAACGAAAGAAATTAATTAGAAGCAATTTTTATCTGTTTAAATTTATGAGTATTTTTAGGCTTAATTTAAAATTAGGTCCTTACATAATGGTATCAGAGATAAAGTTTAGAAGCTGGATCCTTAAAGGCCTACCTAGAACTAAAATGTAAAAATAAAAATAAATAAAAAATTGTATATATCATCCAATTTAATGAACTAGAAAGAGTTTCTTAAGCAGGGATAAAAACTTAGAAAAAGAAATGGCTTAAAATGACAATGGCCTGTAATTAGAATGGAACTGAGTCCCCTATCAGGACAGAAAACTCCCCAATAAAAGTCAATTAACCTTCTAGAACTAACTCAAAACTAGAAACAATACAAAATTAGAAACAACACAAAAAAAAAAAACACAACCTATAACTGAAAATACTCCAATACTAGAAACACCCAAAAGAATCCTAAGAGAAAAGTAACATTGAAACCTTAAGAAAACCCTGAATATAAAAGAAGGAGAAATATGTAAGAAATTCCCCATAGTGTCAAGTCTCTCTCCACTTATTCAAGTCAACTTCACGCCTATAAGGGTCTTGACCTCCTGTAAGAAGTAAGAAGTACAAAGAATAAAGAGTATTAGGTTCAAAAAAAATCTTAAATATAAAAGAATATAGAAATGCATATTAGATATACATGTAATCCTATGATATTTTCATAGGAAATGGAGGTTTACATCTATTACATGAAAGAAATAAAATAAAATAAAATAATATAAGTAATAATAGTAAAATATAGAAATATATATATATATATATATATATTGTTATGCAGAAATAAAAAAATAAAAATAATAAAAATAAAAATAAAATTAATTAAAGAAAATAAAAAATAAAAATTATTAGGTCCGAGGCCCAATATCCAAGTCATTTTATTACTAAGTCCTCGGTGAGGCACCACCCTTCAATGGTCGTTGGCCAGCCCTTTCTCTATGATTTCCTCCCTGAGCGCGAGTTCGGGAGTTAACGCACAATTGCAAAATGCAATACAATCAAAGCACCAAGCCAAGGCACCGAGGGAGGAGCCACGAGGTTATATGTGCATTACGCACCTTCTGAATACCATATACGAACAATGCCACGCTCCACCTCAGTCAAAAAAAAATACACAGGAGCTGCACCACTTTTCTTCTGATGCTCGGACAATGTTTTGCTTTGGTTCATAAAAAACACCAGCCTGGAACCACTTGGGAGAACACACACAGCTTCTAGTGGTTCATATATTGGTATTGTTGCTCCAGATATTTGAACCCACGCTTTTCAGACTCGAAGCTGAATCTTGCGCCTGAGACCAACTTTGCCATCTCTCAGCAGGTCGAGAGTTTGAAACTCCCTCGCAACCTCTAGAAAAAATAAAATAAAATAAAAACACGAGTGCACGAGCCAATCGATACTTAACCCATGCTCTTGCAACTGATGTCGAATTCGTGACGAGTAGAGCCGTAGCGAGCTACAATTGGGGCGTGGGAACAATCCTAAAACACGCACAGGTATAGATATAAAGGAAATCTTAATCAGTGTTTTGAGCTTTTGGCTAAAATGGAAGTGAAAGACTTATATCCTAATGTACGCACTTACAATATCTTCATTGATAGTCCATGCAAGAAAGAAAAAAGCGATCAAGCTTATAAACTGTTAAGTGAATATATGTGTATAGAGAGGTTTGACCCTGTTCTCAACGGAGGAAAAATCCACAAGGACCGCCACTGTTCTCAATGCAACACAAAACTCTACAGCTTCAACAACCACCGCCATACACAAAGCCACATCAAATTCCAAGTCGCAAGACAGCCCACACAAGGCACCAAACTGAGAATCCATGAGGGAGCCAAAAGGAGAGCCACAACACAGGTCACAAGCCAGCGCCCAAAGCGCTGATCAGCAGGCCAAGTCGAGAAAAATCCCTCAGGTTATACACAGCTTGCAAGATGAAAGAAAAAATAACTCATAAAAAGAAAAAAACAGAAAAAAAAATCCAAGAGAAGAAGCCATCGCCCAAGCACACCAGTGCCAATCCATTACACACAAGCCATCACCCAAGCATGACAGCGCCAAACACAAGTAACACAGAGGAGCACCCCATGGGGGCAGAGTTAGATGCGCTGCGCACCCGTAAAAAAAACGTAGAAATCAAGCTGCAAAAGCCAATGAAAACCGTTGTAATAAACACAAAACAACACCAGGCCATCTATGTGTGAGACTACAACGCAACCATTGCAAAGTGAGAGAGAAGAAAACCTTGGTCGATGTTGCAGAAGAGGGAGAGGTGGAAGAGCAGGTAAGGAGCATTTTAGAGTGCATGTAGGGTTTGCTTTTTCTTTTTTGTTTGAGTGTGTAGGGTTAGTTTTAGGTAGGAGGGAAATAGGTAGGAGGCCCGCACCTTTTTTTTATTATTATTTATTATTTTGATTTTTTTGATTTTTTTTTATTTTATTTAGTGTTTGTACGTTTAAATTATTTAGTATAAAGTATAATTAATTAACTTTAATTTAGATAAAAATAAAATTAATAATTAAAAAAAATAATAATAAAATGATGGGGCTAATCTAAGTAATTAAGCTAGTTAATTTGCTTTAATGGTTTATTGGTAAAACCTGATGATTAAATTAATATTATAAAAATAATAGTGGGTTGATAGCATTAATTTGATTGAATATATATATATAT
>ML785093.1:563868-597242 GCA_009831015.1 Picea engelmannii | reverse complement strand
TAGGGATTATTAGGTAAAAATTTATTAGGTAATTAATTTTTCCTAACATGTTATTAACTAAACAAAGATTGGTATAATGATATTAATTAAATATTAATTAATTAATTAATGGTTATAATTTTGATTAATTAATTAATTAATTAGTTACCTATCGCATTGAATGAACAGGGTAATAAATTTAAGAGGGTTAATAAATTATATTGTTTGATTAAATGATCTACGTATACTAGGGGATAAGAAGAATTAATAAATAAGGATAGGGAGCATTAATCATAGGATAAAGCATTAATAATGGGATAAGATAATAAATGTGTAGGTAAGGAAATAAATGAGGAGAAAGGGCGGTGAAGGAGGGATATGAGTGGAGGAGGCTTACAGAAGGAGGGGGGGGATAATTTTTGGAGGGTTCGTTTTGGATTTGCACAGGGGAGTTGAGTTCTGTAGTTGGGAAGGATTAGTACAGGGGGCACCGGTTTGCTGGAGGTTTTGGGAACGGGGGCCATGATATCCATATGGTATCCTGGAGCTAAGAAGATATCCTAGTTGGCAGGGTGGAAACATGGTTTGGGCAAAGTTGGTGTGTGGCTTCAAGCTGGGCAAGGCAACAGTAGGAAGGTCAGGAAGACAAGAAGAAGGTTAGCATCAAACCAAGGTATTTTAATTTACGTATTTGTTTTACGCATTCTCATGAATATGTAATTGTTATTTAAAAATTATTAGCATGCTGTTATTTAGATTTATGTTGCTTATATGAATTTCTCCTACTTATATGATGAACGAAAGAAAATAATTAGAAGTAAATTTTATCTGTTTAAATTTATGAGTATTTTTAGGCTTAATTTAAAATTAGGTCCTTACACCGAACCCCGAAATCCCGATACGCTGGACACTTTTTGCAAGTTTGTATATATATTGTTGTTTGGGTACTTGAGCTCACGAAGTCCCGAACCCCGAAACCTCGATGGGATGGTCCCACTTTCCCTTTTTCCCTTTCGAAGGTTGTGGTGTGTTGATGTTTGACACTTCCAAATGTGAAATCCTGAAGCTCGAAGTGACGGGTCCCCAGTCTTTCCGCATTTTCGTGTTTTTGGAAAACGACGTGGCCCCTTTGTTTTGTTTTGTGTTTGGCATTTCTAATCGCCAAAACCCAATTGACCTTTGTTATGTTTCCCAAACTGTAGGAACCTAGAACAAAACTTATTGTTATGGGAACAACTCTAATAATGTAATTAATGGACTGGTAAGAAAATGTTGGAGAGTCTTCATCCCGGATAGAGGTATGGAAGTAACAGACCGTATTATGAATCGATTTTATTGCAAACATAGGGTAATATTTTTATGTAGGGTTGTGGTCATAAAACCCCAAAGTTGTTTGTATTGTTAAGACAGTGGTAGTGTTATAGGTAGTAGCAGATAAGAGAGTATTTATAATTTTCAAGATTTTAATTAAACATTGAAGTGATGAGTAAATACTCATTATATCGTCGATTAGAAAAATTAAGTTGAATGGTAAGGACAGTGGACGACAGTAAGGACTCTAAGAAACCTTCATACTCAAGCCTTTTAACAGAAGGATTACTTGCTTGAGATCTCGAAACCTTTCAAGGATAAATGTACAAATAAATTTTTATCTTTTTTCTTTATGGTGATTTATGAGGTACATTACATAGGGTGTATAGGGATTAGTGGCTATAAGTGATAAGGTTTATGATTTAGTATGTATAGTGTTGGTCGTTATGGGGTTACACATGTTAATGCTTAGTTGTGATAGGTGTTAGGGATTAGTAGTTAGGGTGATGCAGGAGCATCTACAACTCATCAAGCGAGCCAGCATGGAGCGGGGACCAGCTGGACAACACCAGCACATATTATTTTTGAAATGCTTTGGAAAGTTGTTGCGCCGCCATTTAAATGAAGGCATTCATAAGAAGCGCACTTGTATTGAATTGTAGATAGGAAGGAATTTAATAGTTTTAATGCTGTTAGATAAGGATTTATTGTAGATTTGATAGATAGAGAAGTCGAGATGGCAAACGGAATATAGGCACCCTCCTTTGTATTATTGTATTATCATGGATCATTCATTCAAGAGAAAGAAGAAGAACAGAGCAGAGAATTTGTGGAGAGCCCTCATGTACAGATTGGATTAATAGAAAGAGCTTTGATTCAAGTTCATGACTGGTGTTGTTTTCTCTGTGTATGTGCTTATGTGCTTATGATTGTTTTCTCCCTTTGTATGCCTTTGCTTTTGAATATGTTGTGACTATGTTTTCAGAGATTTATTGAAGTCTGAAAGATGTGAGAATGAGTTTCAATTGCTTCTCTGGTTGAGCCAAGATATTCTTGCATAAGAGTGCAGTTGAATTCCTCCAACGAAGGGCCGAAATCAAAACACGGGTTATTATCAGCCATTGCCCATACCTGAAAGGCCATGGGAGGCAATCAGTATGGATTTTGTGTTGGGTTTGCCGAGAACATAGCGAGGAGTTGATTCCATCTTTGTGCTGGTGGACAGGTTCTCAAAGATGGCACATTTCATTCTGTGTCATAAGACCAGCGATGCGACGCACATCGCAATTTTTTTTTTCAAAGAGATTGTGTGACTGCATGGATTGCCAAGGAGCATAGTCTCGGACAGGGATACTAAATTCATAGGTCATTTTTGGAGGACGCTATGGAAAAAGCTGGGAACTAATCTGGCATTTAGTTCAGCTTATGATCCGCAGACGGATGGACAGACTGAGGTGGTCAACAGAAGTCTGAGAGATCTGTTGAGAGGTTTGGTAATGGAGCACCACAGCAGTTGGGACCAAATATTGCCACAGGCAGAGTTCCCGTACAACGATTCGGTGAATCGGAGTACATGAAGGAGCCCATACCAGATTTTGTATGGGACACATCCGAGAGGATTTTCTGAGCTCAGAGAGTCAGGACAGGCTAAAACTAGCAGCACGAACGCAGAAGAGTTCGCTGAGGCAATGCAGGAACTTCACGTAGAGGTGAGGCAGTGACTGCAAAAGACCAATCAAGAGTATAAGCATAGAGCCGATCAACGAAAGAGACAACTTCAGTTTGAAGTTGGGGACATGGTTCTGGCACACTTGAGGAAGGAAAGGTTCCCAAGGGGAACATACAACAAGCTCAAGATGAAGAAAATAAGACCGTGCAGAATCCTGAGAAAATTTGGGGAGAATGCATATGAAATTGAATTACCAGAGGGCATCGGGATATCTCCGATTTTTAACGTTTCGGATTTATACCCCTATAGGGCTGATGAAGCAGAACCTAGAACTGCAGAACCAGTGGTCCAGTGGCAGAAACAATTACCAGTTGCACAGAAGCCTCATATGGAGTTCATACTCGATAAAAGAGTAGGTAAGAAGACCAGGCGGAAGTAGTATTTTGAATACCTGGTGAAGTGGAAGAACCACCCAGTGGAGGATGCCAGCTGGGAGACAGAAGCCACAATACAGAAGCATGGGCAGACTGTGGAGGAGCTCATGGACAGGAGCCCATGAAATCTTTTGAGCCGAGGATTATGATGCAGGAGCATCTACAACTCATCAAGCGAGCCAGCATGGAGCGGGGACCAGCTGGACAACGCCAGCACATATTATTTTTGAAATACTTTGGAAAGTTGTTGCGCCGCCATTTAAATGAAGGCATTCATAAGAAGCGCACTTGTATTGAATTGTAGATAGGAAGTCATTTAATAGTTTTAATGCTATTAGATAAGGATTTATTGTAGATTTGATAGATAGAGAATTCGAGAGGGAAAATGGAATATAGGCACCCTCCTTTGTATTATTGTATTATCCTGGATCATTCATTCAAGAGCAAGAAGAAGAACAGAGGAGATAATTTGTGGAGAGCCCTCATGTACAGATTGGATTAATAGAAAGAGCCTTGATTCAAGTTTATGACTGGTGTTGTTTTCTCTGTGTATGTGCTTATGTGCTTATGAATGTTTGCTCCCTTTGTATGCATTTGCTTTTGAATATGCTGTGAATATGTTTTCAGAGATTTATTGAAGTCTAAAAGATGTGAGAATGAGTTTCAATTGTTTCTCTGGTTGAGCCAAGAGATTTTTGCATAAGAGTGCAGTTGAATTCCTCCGCATAGAGTGCGTTGAGGGGGCTCAGCAGTTAAGCCTTCATTCTCGTTCACCCAGAAGTTGAATTGGGTCGAGGAAGCATGCCGGAGAAGTGACGGGCGAGGTTGAAATCTCATCAGTTAGTCTAAGGAAAGGAAGGTGTGGGACTACTGTTGCAGAGAACGCATAGAGTCCGCAAGAACTCAACACATCGAGAGTTGTTGAGGTTGAGCGCGGGCAGTGCGCACAAAATATCTAAAGGAGTCGGAGGGCTTAAGCTCAGGAGGGATAGTTCCCTGGTGACACTTCGAGAACAGACCAAGGGGAAGGTTCGAGTGGAAGAAATCTTCAAAGAGGAGAGTCGTCGGTCAAGGTTCGCGGAGAAGAATCGTGAAACCCCGTCGATCGTCCGATCGTGGGGAAGTTGTGCGGGAGCTAACCCGTAGGCACAAGAAGGGTCGAAGCCATCGAGATTCGGCATTCGACGTTTGACGAGGTAAGGCTCAGACTCGTTGAAATCGCGAGTCGCGATTTCTTGAGTTATTCGGAGCCGTTGATTTCCATAGGACAGGTGGCACGCTATCTCGGGAGGTCGGGATTCGACGTTCGGGATTTTCGACACCCAGGAAAACTTGTATCATGGATTCACGATCCGCGAAATCCCGAAGTGACGTGGCTGCGTGGGACCCGAAGATTCTAGTGGAGTACAGGTGGCGCTATATCGGGGAATCGTCACATCGGTGTTCGGAGGTTAGAAGTTCAAAGTGTTGACATCGCGAATAGCGATTTCCCGATAGGGAAATCCCCGATATAAGGAAGTGTTGACCCGTTGACCCATTGGGGTTCGGGGTTTGGGGTTTAGTTTTACAAGTGAATTTTGCATGAGATTTTCACAATATCGCGAAACCCGATTTCCCGATAAGCGAAGGGGAGATCGCCGAGGAGGTAGCTGTGGGTATTGATAACTCCCGAGAGGAGTAGGAAGAGTCTTCTACTCTTCGGGCCTGTGTAAAAGAAGGTCCTGGTGGAAGCGGCTGCTGCTCAGAGCGGTTTGCGTCAGAGTGGTATCAGAGCGGGAGAAGAATTCTCTTTGTTCCGGTAGCAGGGAGAAGCGGATTTCATCATGTCGCCTAGAAGAGAAAGGCAGTCACCTGACCGGGAGGACAGGGATGCCCGAAGAAGGGGTAGGTCGGCAGGAAATCCAGAGATGGGATGACAGATATGAGATCTCCGAGTGAGACTCAAAGAGATGGAAACAACTCAGAGACGCGAAGCAGGTGTTGGATATCTTAGTCACTACGAGGTCGAAGAAGAAGCTGGACATGCTGAGGAAGTCACAACAGAGGATGCTTCGACAGAGAGGTTGATTAGAGCCATCTCCAGGATGAGCTCACAGACCAAGATGGACATTCCCGTCTATGAAGGGAGTCTAAATGCAGAAGAGTTGTTGGATTGGATCTGAGCACTCGACACCTACTTCGATTATGAGGATATCGAAGAGGACAAGAAGGTAAGGCATGCTGTTACAAAGTTGAAAGGACATGCAGCCTTATGGTGGGATGAGTTGCAGGCTGATAGACGCTGCAAAGGAAAACAGAAAATCAAGAGCTGGGATCGGATGATCGCAAAGATGAAAGCGAAGTTCATCCCCAGAGATTATCAGATCACACTGTTCAGGTGCATGCAGAACCTGAGACAGAAAATGATGACGGTGAAGGAGTACACCGAGGAGTTTTACAGACTCAACATCAGAGCTAGTCATCGGGAGAGTGATGATGAAAAGGTGGCAAGATACCTGAATGGTATGAGGTATGACATTCAGGATGACTTGAGCATGGTTACCATCCGAACAGTTGAGGATGCGTACCAGATGGATCTGAAAGACGAGGAGAAGCTGAGCCGCAAGCAGAGACAATGAGGGCGAGGCAGGAGTCAGCCCAGAGGCAAAGCGGTCGCCCAAGAAAAATTTCAGAAGCCCAAGGAGGAGTGGCAGAGACCACAGGGTAAGATTGAAAGAGGTGGAACCTCACAACAGAGGCAGCAATATGCTGAGTTGAGGAGGCAGCATATAGAGCAGGGTGGCAGATATGCTGACGCCAATGCTATTCCTCGTACCCAAGGTAGAGGAAGAGGCCGTGGAGGAATCATCACATGTTTTACATGTGGAAAAGATGGACATAAAGCCGTGGATTGTCCAGACAGGAAGGTGCACAGAGGAGAGACTCACATCACTGAGGCGCAGAGGTGTGATGCTGAGACAGAAGATGCAGACAGCGGAAGGTCGTTGGGAATGCATAAAATCCTTTTGACACCGGAGAAAGAGGTGGAGAACGTGGTGCAAAGGAGTAGACTATTCAGAACGGCTTGCACAACCAAGGACAGAAAATGCTAAGTCATCATGGACAGTGGAAGCACCGATAATCTCGTTTCGACCGAGATGGTGGAAAAGATGGAGCTGGAGACGACTAAGCACCCGAGTCCATATAAAGTCTCGTGGCTACAGAAAGGACACTCGGTAAGTGTCACTAAACAATGCTTGGTTAAATTCAAGATTGGGAATTATCATGATGAGATTATGTGTGACATTATTCCCATGGACGTGTGTCATATATTGTTGGGTAGACCATGGCAGTATGACAGAAATGTGATTCATGACGGGAAGATGAACACATATACACTGGAGAAGGATGGGAGACTCCATAAATTGCTTCCGATAAAAGATAAAGAAGTGAAGCCGGAAGTAACCAGCATTATACTTCTCATGAGTGGGAAGGAGCTTCTCACAGAGATGGAGAAGAATGAAGATCCACAATTCTTTGTTGTTAGGAAGCCGAGAATTTCTCTGACAAGCACGAGAGTGGACGACTTGCCAGAGGAGATTCAGGAACTGCTGGGAGAGTTCGCTGATATCATCGTGGACGAACTACCTCGTTCGTTGCCACTGATGAGGAGTGTGAGTCACCATATTGACCTCATACCCAGAGCAAGTTTACCAAACAAAGCTGCGTACAGATTGACACCTCAGGAGAATGAGGAAGTCAAAAGGCAGGTACAGGATCTACAGGATAAAGGACTGGTCAGAAAGAGTCTGAGTCTGTGTGTTGTTTCGACAGTACTATGTCCAAAGAAAGACGGAGGCTGGAGAATGTGTACAGACTCCAGGGCAATAAATAAAATCACCATCAGGTACAGATTTCCACTGCCGAGAATGCATGATCCGATGGATTGCCTAAGCGGGGCAAATTATTTTTCGAAGATTGATCTCAAGAGTGGATATCACGAGATCTGGATGAGGGAAGGAGATGAATGGAAGACAACATTCAAAACAAATGAAGGTTTGTACGAATGGTTGGTCATGCCGTTTGGTTTGACAAACGCGCCAAGCACATTCATGAGGCTGATGAATGAAGTCCTGAGGGAATTCATTGGTAAATTTGTGGTCGTATATCTGGACGACATACTAATTTTCAGCAAGACTAGGGCTGAACATTTGAAACATTTGGCCATTGTAATGAGAAGGCTACAGCAGGAGAAGCTGTTGATAAATTTGAAGAAGTGCTCGTTCATGCAGACATAACTCATTTATTTGGGTTTTGTAATCTCGGCGAATGAATTGAAGATGGATCCTGAGAAGGTGGAGGTGATCAGGAATTGGCCATCACCCAAGAATGTTTTCGAGGTGAGGAGTTTCCATGGTCTGGCTAGTTTCCACAGAAAATTCATTCGGAATTTTAGTGGAATTAGCGCCGCGATGATGGACACGGTGAAGAAGCGGCATAAAGTTTTTCATTGGACAACCGAGGCCGAGAGGAGCTTCAATCTGTTGAAGCGAAAGATAACAGAGCAACCAATCCTACTGTTGCCTGATTTTCAGAGGACATTTTAGGTGAAGTGTGACGCCAGTGGATATGTTGTTGGAGGAGTCCTGAGTCAAGATGACAGACCTGTTGCATATTACAGCGAGAAGCTGGATCATGCAAATCTGAAGTACTCCACATATGACAAAGAGTTCTATGCCATCATACAGGCATTGAAAAAGTGGAGGCATTACTTGATACCCAAGGAATTTGTATTGTATAGAGATAATCATGCATTGCAGTTTGTAAGTCAACATGAGAAGTTGAACCAGAAGCATGCAAAATGGGTAGAGTACATGCAAAATTTCACATTTGTCACTAAGCACATTTCAGGAACTGCTAACAAAGTGGCTGATGCTTTGAGGAGGAAATGTTTATTGCTGCAGGAGTTCAGGGTCAAAAACTTGGGTTTTGAAAACCTCAAAGATATGTATGTAGGTGATGCAGATTTCGGAGAAGCATACGAGGCAGCTGAGAATCCAGTTCTCAGAGATCAGAGTCCTTGGATAGATTTCATGATCCAGGATGGATTGTTGTTCAAAGGCAATCAATTGTGCATTCCAGATTGCTCCATGAGGGAGAATTTGGTGAAGGAAAAGCACAGCGGTGGATTAGCAGGTCATTTTGGACATGATAAAACGTTCGCCAAGATGAGTGAATCATATTATTGGCTGGGGATGCGCACCGATGTTAAGTGGTTTGTTGACAGGTGTAGGATATGTCAACATTCAAAGGGCCGAAAGCATAACACGGGTTATTATCAGCCATTGCCCATACCTGAAAGGCCATGGGAGGCAATCAGTATGGATTTTGTGTTGGGTTTGCCGAGAACATAGCGAGGATTTGATTCCATCTTTGTGGTGGTGGACAAGTTCTCAAAGATGGCACATTTCATTCTGTGTCATAAGACCAGCGATGTGACGCACATCACAAATTTGTTTTTCAAAGAGATTGTGTGACTGCATGGATTGCCAAGGAGCATAGTCTCGGACAGGGATACTAAATTCATAGGTCATTTTTGGAGGACGCTATGGAAAAAGCTGGGAACTAATCTTGCATTTAGTTCAGCTTATCATCCGCAGACGGATGGACAGACCGAGGTGGTCAACAAAAGTCTGGGAGATCTGTTGAGAGGTTTGGTAATGGAGCACCACAACAGTTGGGACCAAATATTGCCACAGGCAGAGTTCGCGTACAACGATTCGGTGAATCGGAGTACAGGAAGGAGCCCATTCCAGATTTTGTATGGGACACAGCCGAGAGGATTTTCTGAGCTTAGAGAGTCAGGACAGGATGAAACTAGCAGCACGAATGCAGAAGAGTTCGCTGAGGCAATGCAGGAACTTCACGTAGAGGTGAGGCAGCGACTGCAAAAGACCAATCAAGAGTATAAGCGCAGAGCCGATCAGCAAAGGATACAACTTCAGTTTGAATTTGGGGACATGGTTCTGGCGCACTTGAGGAAGGAAAGGTTCCCAAGGGGAACATACAACAAGCTCAAGATGAAGAAAATCAGACCGTGCAGAATCCTGAGAAAATTTGGGGAGAATGCATATGAAATTGAATTGCCAGAGGGCATCGGGATATCTCTGATTTTTAACATTTCGGATTTATACCCCTATAGGGCTGATGAAGCAGAAGCTAGAACTGCGGAACCAGTGGTCCAGTGGCAGAAACAATTACCAGTTGCACAGAAGCCTCAGATGGAGTGCATACTGGATAAAAGAGTAGGTAAGAAGACCAGGCGGAAGTAGTATTTTGAATACCTGGTGAAGTGGAAGAACCACCCAGTGGAGGATGCCAGCTGGGAGATAGAAGCCACAATACAGAAGCATGGGCAGACTGTGGAGGAGCTCATGGACAGGAGCCCATGAAATCTTTTGAGTCGAGGAGTATGATGCAGGAGCATCTACAACTCATCAAGCGAGCCAGCATGGAGCGGGGACCAGCTGGACAATGCCAACACATATTATTTTTGAAATACTTTGGAAAGTTGTTGCGCCGCCATTTAAATGAAGGCATTCATAAGAAGTGCACTTGTATTGAATTGTAGATAGGAAGTCATTTAATAGTTTTAATGCTGTTAGATAAGGATTTATTGTAGATTTGATAGATAGAGAATTCGAGAGGGAAATAGGAATATAGGCACCCTCCTTTGTATTATTGTATTATCCTGGATCATTCATTCAAGAGCAAGAAGAAGAACAGAGGAGAGAATTTGTGGAGATCCCTCATGTACAGATTGGATTAATAGAAAGAGCTTTGATTCAAGTTCATGATTGGTGTTGTTTTCTCTGTGTATGTGCTTATGTGCTTATGAATGTTTGCTCCCTTTGTATGCATTTGCTTTTGAATATGCTGTGAATATGTTTTCAGAGATTTATTGAAGTCTGAAAGATGTGAGAATGAGTTTCAATTGTTTCTCTGGTTGAGCCAAGAGATTCTTGCATAAGAGTGCAGTTGAATTCCTCCGCATAGAGTGCGTTGAGGGGGCTTAGCAATTAAGCCTTCATTCTCGTTCACCCAGAAGTTGAATTGGGTCGAGGAAGCGTGCCAGAGAAGTGTTGGGCGAGGTTGAAATCTCATCAGTTAGTCTAAGGAAAGGAAGGTGTGGGACTACTGTTGCAGAGAACGCCCAGAGTCCGCAAGAACTCAACACATCGAGAGTTGTTGAGGTTGAGCGCGGGCAGTGCGCACAAAATCTATGAAGGAGTGGGAGGGCTTAATATCAGGAGGGATAGTTCCCTGGTGACACTGCGAGAACAGACCAGGGGGAAGGTTCGAGTGGAAGAAATCTCCAAAGAGGAGAGCCGATGGTCACGGTTCGCGGAGAAGAATCGCAAAACCCCGTCGATCGTCCGATCGTGGGGAAGCTGCACGGGAGCTAACCCATAGGCACAAGAAGGGTCAAAGCCATTGGGATTCGGCATTCGGCGTTTGACAAGGTAAGGCTCAGACTCGTTGAAATTGCGAGTCGCGATTTCTTGAGTTATTCGGAGCCGTTGATTTCCACAGGACAGGTGGCATGCGATCCCGGGAGGTCGGGATTCGACGTTCGAGATTTCTGACACCCAGGAAAACTTGTATCGTGGATTCGCGATCCGCGAAATCTCGAAGTGACGTGGCTGCATGGGACCCATAGACGCTAGTGGAGTACAGGTGGCGCTATATCGGGGAATCGTCACATCGGTGTTCGGAGGTTAGAAGTTCAAAGTGTTGACATCGCGAATAGCGATTTCCCGATAGGGAAATCCCCGATATACGGAAGCGTTGACCCATTGACCCATCGGGGTTCGGGGTTTGGGGTTTTGTTTTACAAGTGAGTTGTGCATGCGAGTTTCGCGATATCGCGAAACCCGATTTCCCGATAAGCGAAGGGGAGATCGCCGAGGAGGTAGCTGTGGGTATTGATAACTCCCGAGAGGAGTTGGAAGAGTCTTCAACTCTTCGGGCCTGTGTAAAAGAAGGTCCTGGTGGAAGCGGTTGCTGCTGAGAGTGGTTTGCGTCATAGGGTTTATAGGGGCAAGGGTTACTGGTATTTCATGTTGAGGGTTATGTGTGTTGGGATTAAATACTAGGGGTTATAATATTTTGATGTTAATGATGTGGATTATGAATATAAGGTTGAAGGGACATAGGTTATATTGGTTAGGAGTGTTATGTGCTCAAAATTATAAGGTGTAATCATTGTAATGGTTTGAATTTATAGGTTTCAAGGGATACAAGTTATACATGTTAGGGGTTAGGGTAGATGAATTATACCTATTATAGGTTAGGAGTTATAAGAATTACAAGGGATAATTATTAGGGATTAGACTTTATATTTTTTAGTGGTTATAAGAGTGTTATGGGATAGTGGTTAGAGTAGATAAGGATTATAAGGATTACATGAGATAAATATTATAGGGATACAAATATTAGTTTTAGTGCTTCTAAGGATTAGTTACACATTTTTATAGTTAGGAGTTAGGGGTGGAGGGGTAATAAGGTTGATTTGGGATAGTAGTTAGTGGTTATAAAACATAGGTCATACATGTGATAAGTGTTGGTGGGGTTATGGCTAGTTGTTACAAGGGTGAATGTTTATATGCGTATGGGTTAAGGGTTACGAGGATTAGAGAATAGCGGTTATAAATGTTATTTGTGTAGTGTAAAAAGGGTTAAATACTATAAAGGGTTAGTATTTATAGGGATTGTAGTGGTTAAGGTTTAGATCTTATAGGGAACTTTATAAATGTTAGCAATTATAGAGGCTACTTAAGTTTTATACTTGTTACGAGTTATAGAGATCAGGATATAAAGGGGCTATAAGTTAGGTGTTATTAAAGTTAATGTTTATAAAAGTAATAGGGATTATGCATTAGAATGTTGGGGTTTATGGATTATATGCATGAAGTGTTAGTGGTTATTAATATTAAAGGTTTGAGTTGTAGGTGATAAAGGTTTCTAGTTATATGGTTTCTAGGAATTTAGGTTTATATGCGTTGTGGTTTTGGAAGTGAGAATAGGTAAGGGTAGGGGTGATTGAGTTGATTGTGTTAAGATATTAAGGGTCATAATTATTTATATCATTAGTAGCTAGGGGTTTTTGGTTAGGGTTTATTTTTCCTAATTTATAAGTTTTAGGTGTTGATGTTGTAGTGGTTATAGGGGTTTTCAATTGTTGTGGTTGTTACATTTTCATTATTTACAGAGCATTAGAGTTACTAGTGTTATTTTACTTCGTTACCATTAACATATGTATCATATACTCAGCAATAGCAACATAAACAAGAGACATAAAAGATCACAAGGGATTTATCCTGGGGAAAACCCAAATGGGGAAGAAACCCAACAACCTTTCTTAGATAGATTTTGTTCACAAAGAAAGTGTAATGTACCTCAAATTTACCATAAAAAAATTATTCCTTTATTATTTTTTTGTACAACTAATCTCTAATTTAATATATAATCATTGCTAAGGCGAGATATTATTTCTTTCTAGAAAACTCAACGAAGTATCTTATATTCAGTCTATCACAAGGTGCCACTCTAGACTAGTCGACTTACTAGATTAGGAAGGTTAAATAGATGGTTTACCAAACTTTTAGAAGTTTCCTTGGTTTTGAATCTACTTATTTACATAAATAGTTACATGCACATAATAGTTTGGTCTAGGACTTATAATCCTTTCCATCCCTATCGCAAGTCCCCTACATTGCACGTGATCTAACTAATGTATTTGACATAAAAAATTATGTGCCTTTTAATAAGGCTCGGGGACGGGACCATATCCCGTAACTGAACCAAATAGGGTTTGGAAAAAGGCTCTTCGCAGATGAAAAATAATGCTAAGTCTCATTTCATTGGAACTTTAACTCTGCGATTATCTATAAAGATTTTTCATCCGAATGATAGGCTAACTTACAAGTTACAGTTGGGAGTAAATGCACTTCAACTAGTCTAGTCATTGAGGATCAACATTAACTTCATGATTTCCTTAGGTGGAAGAAAGGTCTGTTTGTCAAAGCGAGTTAAAGCTCTTATGAAACTACCATTAATGGGGCCTAGGTATGTTGAATTTCGAAGGTGTCTCGTGTCCTTCCCTCCAATCGAGTCGTGCTGAGTTGTGCCCCATCACATGGCCAAACCACCTACTGGTACCCTCAACATTTACTCGGCAATGACAAACTACTCTTAGTGTTGAGTGAGTTTTTCCTTGTCATTGTGAATCCCTTGAGATGGCTCGAGAAGTTATTCTTCACAGAGGAAGAAAAAGAAATGGAGGCCACCACCCATTGTAGCATACATCGCCACCACCCTTTTCTGGTAAGTCCTTCTCTTAATACTATAGAATTCTACAGGGTAGGGAGAGGCTTCGGAGAATTCATACCAAGAAGAATGCCATGCATTCTATAACTCTTGCTATAGTATTTTGTTACGCGCCCCTTGTCATTACTCCTAGAATATTTAGGGGTAACGCACTCTTAGAGGTAGTTGTAAATCGTGGTTCTGTTCTTGGGAGTGCTCTACACTTGTATAGTTTCCCTCATATGTGTTTTAACTCTTCGTTCTTTCTTTACCCATTATTTCATTTTCCTTTGAGGCATCTCGTCATGGTTATGTTGGCCTGATACGAAAACGCCATGAGACTAACCGGTTTCTTAGAAGAATGGAAAATACTTTTTGTATGGTAAGGTGAAGTATTGTATTCCTTTTAATTCCCTGTACAGAGTGAACCATTCTTTCGTAGTTTTTTCCAAACCCTAGACCGGTTCCTACCTAGGCTCTAATCTAGGCATGTCTGTTACTTTCCTATCTGATGCCCTTAAAGGGTGGGCTCTGAGGCACGGGAGTAGTCCATTAGAAGGATTTTGACACACTATATCTTTTGTTTATATTACACCTAGTCTTTCTCATGGATGGCTATTGATTTATACTACTTGGATACTGTAGAGCGATGGATTAGTATTTACTGTGGATTTATGAATCTTCTCTGTAATTTTTTTTCTGGAGGGTTTAAACTAACATTTAGTTAAATCTTAGGTCCTGTAGAAACATCCACATTATTTCTTCGACTTACGCCTATGGCGAGATTAAATAGATTAAAGTTAAATGTTAGCATTCTTGATTATATATTTTGTTTTACAAGAAAAATAACTTGGTACCAACACTAATGGTGGAACCCTGTTAATGCAAGGGTATTCATCAGGAGTACATGGACTCCCTTTCCTCAGACTGGAATGTCTACTTAGCCGGTACATGACAAGGGAAGGATGGAAAACTTCATGAATGAGTTAAGTGTTACTTTGGTTTCAACTATTACCTGTATTCATCATTTTGTTCAAAGTTTTTCATTAGCGTTGATTTCGTATAATATACTAATGTATACCATGTTAAATATTGTAGCGGCATTGACTGTACAAGTTTATCGGATACTGGTCCCTATCCTTCGATAAAAAAATGTATTTGGGTTCTATAAACAATGTCTCTCATATTTATATTTTCGAGCTCTAGAGATGAGGTCAATGCTCTGTAAAAACAATTTCTTATTAAATAAGGAAGTTTTTCTCCGATATATGTATCGATCGTTCTTTCATTTAAGAATAAATCCGATTGTTATGTTGGTAATTTACGGTGGGAAGGGAACATCATGCTTACGTAAGGTTGAATTTATAATAAAATCCTTTTAAGTGATTAAATCTATCCCGGAATCCTTTCTGGTAATTGTAATAGAAATGACAGAGTTAGCAAATTTAAATTTCACCTAATATTACAGTCCTTCAGAATACTTCGACTGTTTAAAGATAGAAAAAATGTTTCCCAATGGTTATTCTATTACTTATGTATCATTGCGTTCAGAGGCTTCGTTAAGGTCAATGGGTCTATATTTTCTATTATTACATGTTTTCTTCCAAAACTTTTATGTTTCTGTTATTAAATGGTTTCTTTCCAAAACTTCCATGTTTCTGTTATTACATATTTTCTCTCCAGAACTCCTATGTTTCTATTATTACATGTTTCTCATTTATATTTTAATACTATTGAAATTGAATAAAAGGAAAAGAAAACCTACAGGCATACAAAAAGGAAATTAAATTTGGACTTCGAGAACTGTATGTCTTTAATTCAAATCTTGTTGCAGAATGAAAAGAATAATTTAAGCCCCTGTTCAGATGCTAAATTTATATGAATACTTAGGTACCTATCCTTATATAAAATTTTACTTTTTCCTCACATTGATATCGTAGCAATATTATTACTCTGTGTAGTCCATTGTCGTCAAATGCAAAAAGGATAAATAGCTCGTTCTTATATATCCCTTAGTGCTTTTACAATCTCAGATGTGGTTAAAGAATTATTTTGAATTGATTTCCTTGTACTTAAGAAAAGAACATTGTATTTCTATTATCTAAGTATGATGATCGAACTGATTTTATTCACCACTAGAAGCATGCTAGGGTATTTACCAGGTTTCTGATTCTGATCGTATTTACTATATATATATATATATATATATATATATATATATATATATATATAGGTAGTTTTGTTTAAACATAAAATCAATACTGGTAGAGGTTTATTATGCATATATCCCATCATTCGTAGTTTTAACTCCCCAACATAAATTCGCACATAAATTTACTAACTCTACTCTTCAGTAATTTGCATCAAATGAATTTTCAATTTAAGGAGTCCCAACAGAAATGATTCAACCAGATATATATATATATATATATATATTTTGACATCCATTCAAACATGAGACATATAATCAGTAAGGTGTAGAAGAACAAATGGAACAACCACGTTCCTCCCAACCTTAGAATAGGACAACTAGATTACTTGTCTTGTTCACCCCCTAGCCTGACCATGAATCCATGCCTCCTCACATATGCTATTTATCTAAAACAATCTTTTTGCCTAGGTCTTTCTTCCCTCCCTTGGGGATTTTCACAGTTTTCTAAATCCCTGATTTTTAGGGGCTGCCAATGGCCAAATCCCTGATTTTCCACTTGTAACAATCATCCCAGAGGTAGTTCCAACATGTTCCCCACTTATGGACACATGGTCAATTAAATTTAACATGGTTGTTCCATTTGTCCCCCTGTAATAATTAAAACAATATAATGTTTTTCATACAAGTGTCATGGTCAAATAGGTTGTTGGATCAAATCAAGTCTCTTCCCACATTCATAATAATTAATTACAATTTATTAAATTCAAAATTTGGAATTGCCATAAATGGCATAAATTTTCCAAATTCGAATTTACTAAAAACAAAATAATTTTCTAACAAATTTTAAATTTCAAAAATACTTTATTTTTTGGGATATCACATCCTTTCCCCCTTCAATAAAAAATTGTTCTTAGTGCTCATTCCTTGCTCATTCCTTTCTTGGAACAGGATTGGATGAGACTTCCGCAAATCTCCCTCCAACTCCCAACTTGCCTCCTCAGGGCTAAAGTTCTTCCATCGCATATTTACCTGAGCGACGACTCTATTCTGAAGTGTTATTTCTCTCTGGTCAAGAATATGCAGGGGTTCTGCCTAGAACTCCCCTTCTAGATCCACCTGTACCAAGTTCCAATCAATCATATAAGTAGGTTCATAGACATACATTTTCAACAAGGAAACATGAAATACATTATGAATTCTTAGTTTTTATGGAAGTGCAAGTTGGTAAGCTACAGGTCCAATTCAAGCTAATATCTTGAAGGGCCCACAAAACCTGGATGCCAACTTGGCACAGTTACCGAGTTTTAGTGAACTATTTCAGGCTTTGACTTTTAAGTAAACATGATCTCCCACTTGAAATTCCAAGTGTCTTATTTTCTGGTCCACATAACTTTTTTGTCTATCCTGTGCCTCCTTTAAGTTCTGTTGCACCTTTCTTACAATATTTTCCATTTCTTGGAGCATTTATGGTCCAACCATGAGTCTGTCAATTGGGTCGTCCCAGCTAATTGGTGTTGTACACATTATGCCATATAGTAACTCGAAGGGGCTCAATTTATCCAAATTTTGTTACCCATTGTTATATGCAAATTCTACCAAGTATAGGTACTCTTCCCACTTACGTGGTTTTGTTATTACATACATGCGGCGCATATCTTCTACGATCTGATTTGTTCGTTCGGTTTGAACATCCATTTATGGATGGTAACTCGTGTTGAAATTCAAATAAGTATTTAGCCTTGCAAACAATTCTTTCCAAAAGTGGACATAAATTTTACGTCTCTATCTGAGATCAGCATTTTAGGAATACCATGCAGTCTAAAAATTTCTTTCCTAAATATTTTGGCGATGTTTATAGCTTTAAAAATAGATTTCACAGGAATAAAGTGTGCAGACTTACTGAGTTTATCGATTACAACCATAATAGAATCATTTTGTTTCTGAGTTTTAGGAAAACCTGTTATAAAGTCCAGTGATATGGTCTCCCATTTCCATTCTGACACGGGTAATGGTTGTAATAGGCTAGTTGGATGCTAGTGTTCAGCCTTAACCTGATGACAATATTGGCACCTAGCCAAGTATTTTGCTATTTCTCCCTTCATATTAGGCCAGTAAAATAGTTTTCCAAGTGTTGTTATTGTTTTCTGGTATCCTGGATGGCCAAAATACGGTTTCTTATGCACTTCATCCAAGACTATTAACTTTAATTCTACGGAATCTGGTATGTAAAGTCTATTTTTAAATTGTACTAGTCCCTTCTTGTTGATACAAGGATCAAGTTTATCTGAGTTTGCAGTATTGTTTTGTAATTTTTCCATTATCTTAGTGTAATTTTCATCGTTAATACCTGTCGTCCTTATTCTTTGTTCCATATCACTTTCTTCCCTGCTGATATTTATCTCAAATAACCAATGGACTCTTCTGCTTAATGCATCTGCTACCTTATTTTCCTTACCCTTGAGATGTCTGACCTCAAAGTCGAATTCACTCAAGAAGGCTAGCCATCTTTCTTGCCTTGCATTAATATCTAATTGGCTAAATAGATATTTCACACTACTATTATCCGTCAAGAGTAGAAACTTTCTACCCATTATGTAGTGTCACCACATTTTTAAGGCGTGTATTACCACTGCCAATTCTAAGTCATGAGTGACATAATTTCCCTCGTGTTCTTTTAATTTCTGGGACTCATAACAAATCGCGTGTCCTTCCTGAGTTAGGACACCACCTAGTCCTTCTTTACTTGTGTCAACACATACAATAAAGTCTTTCTCTCGGTCTACTACCTTCAATATGGGTGCAGTTGTCAATAACTCCTTCAGCTTGTTAAAACTGTCTTGACACTTTTGTGACCAGTTAAACTTCGTCCCTTTCTTTTGTAATGACATGATAGGGTAGGCTATCTTGGCAAACCCCTCTATAAATTTGCAATAATATCCGGTGATTCCTGTGATTGACCAGATATCCGCTACATTCTTAGGTACCAGCCATTCCATGATGGATTTTAGTTTCTTAGGGTCTATGACAATGCGTTTTGCTGAAATTACATGTCCTAGATACTGTAATTTTTTTTTATAAAAGTCACACTTATCAAATTTGGCGTACAATTTGTGTTTCCTCAATGTTTGAATAACTATTCTTAAGTGTTCTTCATGTTCTTCCTCCATTTTAGAATAGACCAGAATATCATTGATAAATACTAGTACGAACTTGTCTAAGTATTGACTGAAAATATTGTTCATTAGCCACATAAACGTGGTTGGTGCGTCAGTGAGTCCGAAAGGTATGACTAAGAATTCGTAGTGTCCATATCTTGTTCAAAAATATTTTTTTCTTATATCTCCATCCTTTATCCTAACTTGATGATAACCGGATCATAAATCCAATTTCAAAAAGATCTTGGCCCCAGCTACTTGATCAAAGAGGTCATTTATCCTAGGTAATGGGTACTTGTTCTCAATAGTCATTTTATTCAATTGTCTATAATCAATACAAAGTATTAGAGTTCCATATTTCTTTTTCACAAAGAGGATTGGTGCCTCCCATGGTGAAACACTCGGTCTGATATACTCTTTGTCCAACAATTCCTGTAATTGTATTTTTAATTCTGTCAATTATGGTAAACTCATTCGGAAAGGTTCTTTTGAGATAGGGGTTGAACCAGGTAGTAGGTCTATGGAGAAGTCTATTTCTCTTCTAGGAGGTAATTTCAGTATCTCATCCACAAACATGTCTTTGAATTCATGTAGGACAACAAAGTCTTCTAACTTTGGCTTATCTTCTTTTTCTAACATATTCGTTACTTGGATGGCATAAAATTGACATCCCTTTCTCATACATTTCTTGAATTGCATCGCTGAAACTTGTATAACTGATACAACTTTTGGTATACCTTGGGTTGTTCTAGTAGTGCCATAATCGTCTTTAAAGTTAAGTGACTTTGTATAACATTTTATTATTCCTTTGTGATTTTCCAACCAATCCATTCCAATAATCATATGATAAGATCCTAGTGGTAGGATGTTCAAATTTGTTCTTATGTTTTGACCATCTAAGATGAACTCGAAATCAGAAATAAAGTCAACTACTTTCCTTCTAGTTCATGTTTCTAGTTGTACCAGCCCTGATTTTGCATGCTTCAATTCCTTAAGTTTATTTGACTCTACTACATGATGAGTAATATAACTTAACGTAGCTCTAGGGTCAATTAAAACAAAAATTAGAGTGTTATTTATTTTACTTTCAATTTCTACCACAGAGGACTGGTGGTTAGCTTGTTGGCCATCTATGACTGCATTTATCCGATGAAGTCTTCTGCCCATGTCGCCCACCGTCGAGGCTTCCTGCAAATTATGAACAAAAATTACGTTTGTTGAAATTAAACATGGATAATTCCTCCTTATATGAGGTTCTCCACATTCCCAACACTTTAATGGTTCGTGGGGGATTTCCCCAAACTTCTTCATTCCTAGATTTACTAGTTTACCATTGCCTTGTGTATTCGGGTGGTTGGAGTGAAAATATTTTCTCGGAAATCTTTTTGTTGTGTTCTGATAAGGAGCTAGCTAGTATCCCTTCTTCCGTTGGTTCATTCGATCTTATTTCTTATCCGTCCAAGCTTTGGGAAACTCTATTCATTGTTTATACTAATCGTAGCACATTCGTTCTTTCCTGAATACAAGCTCAAACAAACCAAGAGCTTCTCCTCAAGCTCTCAAGGGTTTTGATCAAACCCTCATGAAGTGTGCCCCAAGAAATGTGCCCCTCTTCTCTTCTCCAAAACTCATAAGTGAAGAATCAGTCTCAAAAATGTCTTTACCCTCTCTTTAGCCTCCTCATTCCAACCCTAAAATATCAATGGCCTATATTAGATCTAGCCAAGTCTAATCAATGGGTGAGATCAAATCCAATAATCTCACTAAGGGAGCCCAGTTTCCTTAGTTTCTTTATGTCTATGAATTCACCGACATTGTGAATTAATTGTCAGTTTATGACTTAAGTGACATATTTCACTTTTAATAAGGCTCGGGGACGGGACCATATCCCGTAACTGAACCAAATAGGGTTTGGAAAAAGGCTCTTGGCACACGAAAAATAATTCTAAGTCTCGTTTCACTGGAACTTTAACTCTGTGATTGTCTCAACAGATTTTTCATAGGCTAAGTTACAAGTTACAGTTCAGAGTGAACGCACTTCAACTAGTCTAGTCATTGAGGATCAACATTAACTTCATGATTTTCTTAGGTGGAAGAAAGGTCTATTTGTCAGAGTGAGTTAAAGCTCTTATGAATCTACCATTAATGGGGCCTAGATATGTTGAATTTCAATGGTGTCTCCTGTCCTTAGCTCCAATCGAGTCATGTCGAGTTGTGCCCCATCACATGGCCAAACCACCTACTGGTACCCTCAGCATTTACTCGACAATGACGAACTACTCTTAGTGTTGAGTGAGTTTTTTCTTGTCATTGTGAATCCCTTGAGATGGCTTGAGAAGTTATTCTTTGCATAGGAAGCAGAAGAAACGGAGGCCACCACCTAGTGTAGCATAGATCGCAACCACCCTTTTCTGGTAAGTCCTTCTCTTAATACTACAGAATTCTACAGGGTAGGGAGAGGCTTCAGAGAATTCGTAGCAGGAAGAACACCATGCATTCTATAAGTCTTGCTATAGCATTTTGTTACGCGCCCCTTGTCGTTACTCCTAGAATATTTAGGGGTAACCTCCTCTTAGAGGTAGTTGTAAATCGTGGTTCTGTTCTTGGGAGTGCTCTACACTTGTATAGTTTCCCTCATATGTGTTTTAACTCTTCATTCTTTCGTTACCCATTATTTCATTTTCCTTTGAGTCATCTCACCATGGTTATGTTGGCCTGATACTAAAACGCCGTGAGACTAACCGGTTTCTTAGAAGAATGGAAAATAATTTTTGTATGGTAAGGTGAAGTATTGTATTCTTTTAAATTCCCTGTACAGAGTGAACCATTCTTTTGTAGTTTTTTCCAAACCCTAGACCGGTTCCTACTCAGGTTTTGTTCTAGGCATGACCGTTACTTTCCTATCCGATGCCCTTAAAGGGTGGGCTTTGAGGCATGCGAGTAGTCCATTAGAAGGATTTTGACACACTATATCTTTTGTTTATATTACACCTAGTCTTTTTAGTGGATGGCTATTGATTTATACTACTTGGATACCGTAGAGTGATGGATTAGTATTTACTGTCGATTTATGAATCTTCTCTGTAACTGGTTTTCTGGAGGGTTTAAACTAACATTTAGATAAATATTAGGTCTTGTAGAAGCATCCACATTATTTCTTCGGCTTACTCCTATGGAGAGATTAAATAGATTAAAGTTAAATGTTAGCATTCTTGATTATATATTTTGTTTTACAAGAAAAATAACTTGGTACCAACACTAATGGTGGATCCCTGTTAATGCGAGGGTATTCATCAGTGGTACTTGGACTCCCTTTCCTATGACTGGAATGTCTACTCATCCAGAACATGAGAAGGGAAGGATGGAAAACTTCATGAATGAGTTAAGTGTTACTTTGGTTTCAACTATTACCTGTATTCATCATTTTGTTCAAAGTTTTTCATTAGCATTGATTTCGTATAATATACTAATGTATACCATGTTAGATCTTGTAGGGGCATTGACTGTACAAGGTTATTGGATAGTGGACCCTATCCTCCGATAAAAAACGTATTCAGGTTCTATAAACAATGTCTCTCATATTTATCTTTCCGAGCTCTAGAGACGAGGTCAATGTTCTGTAAAAACAATTTCTTATTAAAGAAGGAAGTTTTTCTCCGATATATATATCGATCATTCTTTCATTTAAGAAAGTGGGAAAAACTGATTCCATGCCATAGACCAGCTGATATGGTGACATACCGATCGACCTTTTGGTCGTCATTCTATCGTCCCATATAGCGAAAACCAACTTGTTATGCCACGACTTCTTGTTTTCCTGCAAAGTTTTCTTGATAATGTTTACTAGGGTTTTATTTGATGATTCTTATAGCCCATTTCCCTGAGGGTAGTAAGCTATAGAATAAACAAAACCAATATGATACTGGTTGCAGAAATCTATGAGTTTCTTAGATCGAAAAGTAGTTGCATTATCAGTTATAATATTTCTAGGACATCCAAAGTGAGACAAGATATTATTTTCAAGAAACTTAATAATGATAGAATCAGTGGCTTGCCTGCTTGGTACTGCTTCGATCCATTTTGTAAAATAATCTATGGTAGTAAGAATCCACCTATGCTGGCCCAAAGAAGGAGGATGTATTTCCCCGATGAAGTCTAATCCCCATTGATGGAAAGGGGCCTCAACGAAGATTGGTTTCAGGGTTAGGGGAAGAAGTTTCCTTTTGCCTTCGAACAACTGACATTGATGACATGAAGTCACTTTATGATGCACATCAACGAATAGAGTTGGCCAATAGAATCCAGCTCTCAGGATTTTGTTGGCTATGGCCTTCCAGTTCAGATGACCACCACAGTCTCTTGCATGAAACTCATACAATACTTTGTCAACTTCATCCTTCAATAGACAATTTAACAAAATACCTCCAGGATCTTTCCAATACAGATTGCCTTCTAGAATACAGAATTTTAATGCTTTCAATTTCAAAAACTTAGCTTTAGTCTTGGTTAGACCAGGGGGAGCTTGTAAATTATGCAAAACAAATATCAGGTTTTCATACCATGGAGAGTTGATAAATACCTCACTCACGCTTGGAGTCACCTGCTCACCCTGTTCATCTGCTGCAGCTAAGAAATTAATATCAAGAGCATGGAAATTTGATTCGACCATTAACTTTGCTAGACCTTGACCTTTAATCAGTTTAGTATAATTAATCTCTGTCATACTCTAGAATGATAGCAATCCATTTTCCTCTTCGACCGTCCGGATTGTCCTAGGTTAAAATGTCTTTTACTACCGCATTTGGAACATATGCAATGGTGTGGGAATGGAGAATGTATACTTTGAAATCGTTTATGGCTTACACCAAGGCAAAAGCTTGTTTCTCCATTATTTTATAATTCAAAGTAGCATCTCTTAAAGATTTACTAAAAAAGGCTATGGGTTGTTCATACCCTTCATTGTTTTTTTGTAGTAATACTACTGCAATGGTATGTTCATAGGCGAAAGAAAAAAGATAGAAATATTTGGTGAAGTTAGGACTGATCAAGACTGGGGCCCGCGTGACTGCGCATTTGACTTGTTCGAAACACTGCCTGGACTCGGTGTCCCATTTTATTTTTGTGTCATTTTTTAACATGTTTGTGATGTTTTTGAGAAGCTTAGCCAGGTTGGGTATGAATCTCCGTAGAAAGTTTATTTTTCCGATAAAAGACTGTAACTCTTTGATATTTCTTGGGTGTTCTAATTTCTGAATGGCCTCGATTCTGTTGGGGTCTATTTTAATTCCGTCCTTGGAGATTATGTGACCTAACAGTTTACCTTCCTCTAATCCAAAAAGGCTCTTCTTAGGTTTTAAATAAATCCCATGTTTCCTGCATTTCTCAAAAACTCGTCTGAGATGTCGTAAGTGCTCGTCATCATATTGGGAAAACACAGTTACGTCGTCCAGATAGATGAAAATAAATTTTTCGAATTCTTCCACAAAACCGATGTCCATCGCCCTCTATAAACTGGCCCCGATGTTCATCAACCCAAAAGGCATTTTCACATACATGAAACTACCCCATGGTGTTGTGAAAGCGGTTTTGTCTTGGTCATCTGGGTGAATGAGAACCTGCTTATAACCCAAGAACCCATCCAGTAAAGAGATTCGAATGGATCAAACTATCCTTTGTAATATGTGGTCCATTTTTGGCAGTGGGTAATTGTCCTTCAGAGAGACCTTATTTAGATTTTGGAAATCGATGCAAAGCCTGATTTCTTCGGATTTCTTTCGTGTTGGGACCAAATTTGAAACCTATTTGGAAAACCGTAACGAGAATATGATTTTAGCATCGTACATTTTTTGATTTCTTTTTCTATCGGGGGAAGTATCATGGTATTGATTCTCCTAAGTTTCTATCTGAAAGGTTTTTGGTCTTCTTTTATTGGAATCCTATGTTGTATGATGCTAGTGTCATAAGATTTCAAGTTCTCGTAACCCCAGGCAAATACGTCTAAATATTCCTTGAAAATCTCAATGTATTTGAGTTTCTACTCAGGGGGTAATGATTTGGAAAGTTTCACCATCTTGGTTTTCTCTTCTGTCCCTATATTACAATCTTCTACTTCTTGACCACTATCTTCAATTTTCGGTTTTTTAGCTACATCATTAAAATCAAATAAGTCCTCTAAAGGAACTAAACCCCTAGGTAAAACATTACTTTTAAAATGAAAAATATCAACTTCTATCTCATCATCACCTAACTCTCCTGAATCTATCTTATTTACACTATCATTTCCAAAATCAGGTTTTTTTACATTTTCATCTTCATTTTCTAAGTCTATGTTTGTACACTCAAAATAATTTTTACATTGCAGAAAATCTTCAATTTGATTATCATTACCAAATAGCTGCAATAACTAATGTTGCTCGGAACAGTTGGTCTGCATTTCACCTCCACTATGTATGGGCGAGTGGAACGAAAAGGTATCTTGCACGTGGCTGCTGATGTGGCTAACCCGTCTGCCAAAATATTATGTCCCCTAGGCATCACCTGCAAATCAACTTCAGTGAAACATTCAAGGGCATCCAGAACAACATTCCTATAAGCTCTAAGACAGGGGTGTTTTGCTGCATACACGCCTTTAATTTTCTTGATTATTAATTCAGAATCACGTCTTACCATAATTTGTTTGGCACCAACTTTCTTTAGAAGTTTCAAACCGAGCATCAAGGCTTCATACTTGGCAATATTGTTAGTGCATTGAAAATTTAATTTCTAAGAATTATTTTCGGAATACCTTGATCTGTGATTGTGCAACCAAACTCTTGCTCCAACTCCTTCTTTGCTTACAACTCCATCAAAGTCCATGTTCCAGAATTTCACTGTGAATTCTTCAGTTATCACACTTTTCTTTATTTCTGCCTCATCAATTTCTTGGCCTTCGTCTGGACCAGATATATCTTCTTCTAGTTGAATGATTTGTTCTCCCATATCTCCATCATTGTATAGGATGAAGGAGTCTAGGTCAGAATGTGCAGAGTATAGAGGATAGTTATGTGGTTTTTCTTGGTTGCTAACCATGCACTTCATCAATGTTTCTCTGTATAGTCTTCTCTGTTGACCAAAAACTAGGATAGTGGCATACGACATATCCAACTACAAAGTACCTTTCAACTTGGCCCCCCAAGACCGGGACAACAACATACCATACTTCGAGGGAATGTCTGAAACCACAACATCCATGAACATGCTCTTTGTGGGAATCTGGACCAGGGTGATAGATAGATCTTTGATCAAACCGATACATCTAACTTTACTGGAGTCAAAAGAGAGTAAGTCCTTGTACGGTCTGGTAACTTCAAGTCCCAGTTTTTCCATCACTTCTTTAGGCATCAGATAATGGGAAGCACCCAAATCTAACATAGCATTATGCAAAATCAGGTCGTGTATATTAAGGCTGATGTAAAAAGGAGCGACAACACCATTGTCGGTCTGACCATCCACTTCAGGTCGGAACAAGAGTTCATGTTCATAATCTGTAAGGTTCACAATATCTGAATGATTCGTTGATCCAACAGTTAGGCCTTCATTCCTATATCAGTTTCAATGGTCAACTCTTTAATCACTTGTGAATGGTAAGCGTCTTTGCTCAACAACTCGGAAAGGGGAATGGGAATTTTTACTTTGGCTAATTCCCATTCGAGGCTAAAAGTTGTAGGTGCTCTGCTTTGGCTCAGCAACTCTAATTTGTCCACCACAGTCTTCAGGCCAGAAGTATTTGGTGGGTTAATTGATGAAACCTGAGACTATGATGATCTTTTCAGAATGGTATGGTTTCTTTTTGTTGGAACTTCAACATTTCCCTTCTCAGGGCTCTTCTTGACAGAAGGCTCAGGGTTTTTTTGGGCTTCGACTGTCTTCTTTGTTTCGGTCACCATTTTTGGAGAACTTTCGTCTGTATTTTTACTTCGCAGATTGTACTGCCAGTGTAGCTCCAAAATAGCATTTTCAAATGCCTGTTGTTCGACGTCTTCAACTTCTTCACTTACTTTTGTTTGATTGAGGAGAAAAAGTTCTTTATCTTCCTTGGCAAGTAAAATAGCTTTGTTATCGTGAATGCCCATGAGGTTTATGTGAGTATCCTCTAGTTCTTCAATTACTTCCTTTCCTTCATCGGCATAATTTTCTTGTAGGGGAGGTCTGATCTATTGATTAGGACCTCTTTGTTCCCTAGGATCTCTCTGCCTGATTTGAGGAGGGCTTCTTTTGAAGTTAGGATTTCAAATTTGAGGAGCTGGTGGGTTTTATCTAGGAGGATGTTTTTCAGATACAGTAAGTCTCTCCATCATTCTTTCCATTCCTCTGGCCAAGGATTCCAATTTGGAATCAGAGGTTGATGTGAAAGGTTCCTCTTTGATTGTGACACTCCTCTCTGTCCTCTTTCGTGCCCTTATTGCCAATAGGTTGGCCTCCACACTTACTGCACTTTTCTTCATGTCCTCTAGGGTGGTGGAGTTTCTTTCCCTTAATTGATATGACATATCGACGTCAAAACCATCAGGAAATTTTATCAATGCCAAACCTTGTGGAGGTTTAATATCTGCTGGAATTGCATTCTACAGGCTATTGAAATGGGTGTAGTAATCTTGTATTCTCTCACCTTGATTTCTTCTGATGTTTTCATACTCTTACAATATTTGGAGAGTATTTTTCTTTACCTCCCATCTGTCTAGAAAACTTCTTTGGAATGCAGTAATATTGACCACTGAGGCATCATGTAAACCTTTATACAATTTCTGAACATCACCCATCAAACTGTGGGAAAACAATCTCATTTGAATGCCAGCCTCGTCTACTTCCTGCAAATCAAAATAATCGTTCATTTTATCAACGTGTTGATGTGCACTCAAGGGTCCTGTTTAATCGAACTGTGGAAGTCTCGTTTGATAGTCCTGGGGCATAGCATGAAGGGGTGCGACCAACACTAAGGGGGAATATCTGGCTGCCATGATAGGTGGAGGAGGTGGGCTGACAAACTGGATGATAGGTGGGGAGGTGGCTAAGATGAGGATGAGGAGGGGTTAGCTGGCACAAAGTGAGTGGTTTGATGTTTAGCAGTGGGCGATAGAACTTCGGGAATCTGGGGTTGCAAGACAGTTGGGCCTAGGATGGTTTCAGCCAAAAAGCTATCAGACTTTGTTCTGAACAAACTCTATTCGAAAAAGATGTCAAAGTCAAGATCCTGAATGGCAATAAGCTCCTCTCGAAGAGAAGGGGACTTCTGAAGGGGATTATGTCTTACTGAACCTTCAGCAATGGTCTTTTTCCTAAGCAGTTGTTTTGGATTATCTGTTGCTATCGCAGGTTCTGGGTCTGGGCGAGATTGAGTATAAGCTCTTTTGCGAGCCAGATCTTTTTTTGATATATATATATATATATTTATGAATCTGAAAATAATATGTGGAAATTTTCAACAACCTCTAAATGTTACTTCTTTCTCAGATTTGCAATATTTCATAAGCAAACTTTTCTTCTAGGGAAAAGAAAACATGAGGTTAAAGTTTGTTCAATTCTTTCCCAAGTATGGTCGCCACTATGTTAACACCCTGTAAATTTCCTAGAGGTTGTCAGGAAAGAAGAAATCTATGAGAGGTAACTTTATCCAACCACTTTGAAGTTGGGATCTAGCCCTACCAACTTCAGAGAGGGATCTCTCTATATGATTTAGATATGTTTCAAATTTAAAATATTAGGCTAGGTAAATAAAAATATGTTGGTTTTGTGTGTTGTAGATTTCGTTGGGTGAGAGAAACTTTACACATCCATTGGGCTATGGGGTCTGTATCATGAAAAATAAAATCTAAACGAGGAAGCAAAGGAACTTTTCACAAGGAGAGATAATGTAATCGCTGGATTCTTTTAGTAGCATAAATGAGAAATAGCAGAAAAAGGTGAGAATGTCAATTACAACAAAGAAGCAATTACGAATTTCTTTATTGTAAAATCATAAGATGAAACACTAAAATATTTCAAAGTGAGAAACATGGTATAAAAAGATAAAGCCTGCAACATTCATTACTTTCAAAGATTAGATTTAGCAAACAGTGTGATAACTAAGCAAGAATAACATTAAACTTAGAAAGAAAAACATCACCAGTGAATACACGCAAGAATCTTGTAAAAATGCCTCTTTGCATTAATGGAAGATCTCTTGAAAAATATTATAGTCTGATAGCTTGTAGGGCGTAAAGATCAATCCTCAATACTTTGAAAAGTGAAGTATTTATAACCCAAAATTACAAACAATCCTATCATTAAAGATCAAGACGTGGTAAATCTATTTTTAGCCTAACTAACTTAACAAATTACAGAAATCTAGGAACTGTTTGATGATGTGTCACAACTACATGTTGTTTTCTGGGTGAGCCGTTGGTGAGGCCTCTGCACGACCTCATTTGACTGGATAGCTGACTAGGCTAGGACAACTCATCTACTACTCGATCAGGTCACAAAGTTCTTCCCATCGAAGATGACTGGGAATGCTGACCTTGAGTAACCTTCGGTAGACTTCATCCATCTCTGTGTACTTGGAAAAAGTAGGCTTGGTGATGAAGATATACCGAATCTCATGTTGAATGCTGATGTCCAACTGAAGTGCATCTAGGAATGCCTCGCCAGTGATGCTACCTTGAATTCCTGAAAACTTCAAACTATCCTTAGCCACATCGACCAGTCTCTTTTTGTAGTCTGGGGGTGTCATCAGTTTATCATTTATCACTTTCAAACCAGGAAGACCTTTCTTCTATAGAGCCTCAATCTTCTTGAAAAACTTTTGTACCCCTAGGTCCATGGCCTGAACCTTTTCTTCTAGCTGTAGAATCAGTCCTCTCTTGGTCAAGACGCTTTTGACCTCAAGGATGGTCTCTGTTCTATCCTCAATTCTCATCTCTTCCACCTCCTCTTTGGTTTTAGAATTCAAGAATTTGATGATTTCATTAGCCTGTGTGGGCATCTCTCCCAGTTTTGATCTGATCTTCTCGATGGCTTGTTTACTTCTATACACCAATTCATTTTTCTCAAACATAATCTATATCATTGGCCATATTTTGTTCATAGACTTGGTGATGTCTGTCCAGACACTTTCTTTGACTTCGGCCAGTGTTTTACCTGCGATTGTTTGCTTGTGGAGTTGTTGTAACTCTTGTTTGAGATGGTCTGACACCTGTTTGTCCTTGGAGAGGTTGGATTGATAAGAAGATTTGAGTTCTTGAAGGTTCTCAATATCCTTTCTGAGCCTGCTAATCTCTGTCTCTTGCAGGTTCATCTCTTCCATAGATTTGAGAAATTCAATCGTCTTTTCCAGAGACGTCAGTGGATTCACTAATGGGACTTCTGCTAGTGATGTTGTGCTCACTCGTGAGAGTAGAACAACACTAAATGGAATGAATTCCATGGGTTTCAACTTCTCTTTATATTTCACTAGCTTCTCCATCCTAGCTTTCATCTCCTTCAGTTGTGCATTCTGTTCCATGATCAGCTTAAGAATCTCATTATTTTTTCCTTCTGTCTCTGCTATTTCCTTTACCTACGAGTCTACTATTGGTGGCAGCTTTAATTGCTTCCTCAAAGATGCTATGTATATTCTTTTCTTCTTGATCATCTCCTCAACTTATTTCACATTCGAGGGATCATACCCAATCTTCAGGATCAATTCCTCCAGTGTCTTGATCTTGTTATCTTTGGAAAAGGATGATATTTTCTCCAGCTTCAACTGTGTCTAGACGTTGTTCAGAGATACTTGTAACCTGGAGGCAGTAGTGGAAGCATGTGCCAGTGTGGAGAAAACCATTTCTCTCATCTGCCTGTGTATATCCATTTGATCATCATGATGCACATCTTTAGTATGGAATTCAAAAGTTTCCCTCTTGTAATTGTCGATTACCTTTGGATCTGGTACCTTCGCTTGGAGAAATTCCATGTGCATTCTACCCTTCTCTGTGTCTAACGTCGATAGAAAACTTTGTTGTGCAGATGACGTATGCTTCCAGAATTGGGCGTATGTGCTGCTGGTCAAAGTTTGGTTATTTTTCTTAATCAAGTCATATTTCTCAAAGATGCTCAGCTTTGGTCCTATCTTGCCTCGCTTGTTGATTGGTGGAGTATCTGTAGGCTTCTTTGGTAACACAGCGGTTATAATCTGGTTGTTGCTTGTGTTGAGGAGCAACCGATCAACCTCTGTCACTATCGTGGATGAAATTTCCTTTTCTCTAGCCAGGGCAGAAGTTGGACTGGTGTTTGGCCTCTTGGTATGCAGTCAGAATTCTTCTAATGACACTTCCATGATAGGAGGTGACAGATCTTTCCTAGGTATTTTCTCCTTCGGAGCTTGTGGTGTGGTTTTCTGTGATACAGTGACCGGGGGGTCCTGTTGTTCTGTTTCAACCAAAGTGTTTGGTTCCCATCCTGTCTGGTTTGAAAATTTATCTACCTCAGGCCTAGATTCATGGACATATGTGATATTCTTGTTTTTTATCTTCATCTCTTAAATGATCCCGCACGGGTCATAGTTCCATGTGAAAGTCATGAAGAATTTCATTTCCTTCAGTAGAGTGTCTGCATCCTCCCCGGTGCCTTGATTGTTGTAGATGAAAGACCCAATCTGCCCTTTGATTTTGAGTTGTTGCTTCTTCTTTAAAGACACAAAATTAATGTCATCCGAGTTTATCATCTGCCTTATGTATTCCAGAGAAAAATTTTTGATAGGTAAGTATTTGGGCAGCTAATATGGGGCCAACTCGCACCCATAGACTCTGATCTTAGTGTGATTTTGGTACAGGTACCAATCACCAGTCTTTGTATGATCCGAGAGATGCAATATCCTCTGAACTTCGTCATTAATCTTGGGTTCGGGTCTGCCGATGAGCATACTAACCACTGGGTGGTAGAATTGATCGTTGAACTACTTGAAACTGAATTTCGTGGAGTTATGCCTGAGCAAGGAAGTCAATGCAGTTACTGCCCGGGGTCTTCCATCTCCGTCCATATTCTGCATGGAAAAAGAAAATTTGTCCACTTGGAAGAAAACAAACATGCATGCTAGTATTGAAGAATACCGGAACATGCCTTCTTTGGACAAATTGACAAATTGCTCGTGAATATTGTTCGCCAGGAACGTGCTGAAGTCGAACTATGTAGTAGGCTTCTCATCGGTGGAGAAAATAGACAAAAATCCCAGAATGGGTTCGTCTACCCACTGATCTGAATAATAACCCAAAAAGGTGCATAGGGACGTGATAACCTGGTTTCCTTTGGTTGAGAACATGGAGGAAGGATAAGGGGGATTTGTAGCGGGGAGTTGAGAGGATTGTGGTAGAAAAATCTCAAATATTTGATCTCTTTGAGGAAAAGTCATTTTTTGGTATAACTCTGTAAGGATTTCAAGGTTGAATGGTGATGTAGAGTTGGCTCGGGATATTTGCATCATTTGGTCAATGGTTTCTGGCATGATGAGGAAGATAACTTCCCCATACGAGGATATGATGGCTCTTTGCTCAGGAATATAGTGGGCTTGGCACTGGAGGGTGAACTCTGGCACATGGTGAATCTGGGGGAAGAGATACAGGGGTAGGTTGGACTCCGAGAGTCCAATTTCATCACTCTAGTCTAGAAGACTTATTTAAGCCATGATTGAAGGTCTACAAAGTCAAAATCACACTTAGTGTCGTCGATTAAGTAATCTTTGTCAGCCAGTGGACTCCTATCAAGGTCGACAAGAGGCGGGAGAAATAGATTCTCCTCTCCTTCTGTTTGTTTTGACTTTGACACCATTACTGTAACAATACCTACAAATAAAACAATGTTAGCGCAGATGAATGTAGATGGGGGCGACTGACTGTAATGGAGAAGAAAATGGGGTAAATTCTTTGGTGCGATAAGTGGGTAAATGGTGAAAGAATGAAGTGGTGAGGGTAGTTTTGAGTAAACGGGTATATGTAGGCACGGGATATAGGTCATCTATTTAATGGATAAGTTATCTAGTAATAAATGGCCAATGGGTCATTTTGAACGTGAGATGGCAGGTGACAATAACCAAGGGATATGGATGGGTGATGTCGCGGTTATCAATTAGGGGAAAATATCATGGTGAGGGGACTTGCCACGAGTGAATGAGGGAGAAGGACTGATGGAGTTATGGGATGTGACTCTTTTGAAAAGGTGGATGATGAAGTCAGAGCTGACGAGGTATGTCAGACAGTAGGAGGCGGTGGGACTCGAGACCAATGGATTCATGCCACGTATAGATAGGGGGCCCGCCAGAGTAAGATTCCATTCCCGACCCC
>ML785093.1:534781-562021 GCA_009831015.1 Picea engelmannii | reverse complement strand
TGATGGAATGTTTCATAAAGGTAAAGTTGGATATGATTTCCTAGGAGAGGCTGTTGAAAATAGAACACAATGGTTGGATTGCAGAATGGCCAAGTGGAAATTGGCTAGAAAGTGTTCAAACTAGGGAACCATAGTGCATATGAGCAGACTGAGAGCACACAAGGTAGCAAGGATTTGAAGGAGTTCAAGGACAACAAACTACAACATAAATATATAAATGAATGAGTGATTTGAAACAAACAATCACTAGAATGCATGAGGCATACATTGAAGTTAAAATGCATATGCATTAGTAGGCATGCTAACAATAAATGCTTGGTGCATATGGATGTGTAATTGCACATGCTTTGATATGCATATAACATGTTTTTGAACTTAGAATAGTCTATTATTATGAAATAATGTTTGAGTATGACTAATGATGGATTATGAATTTAAGAAAAATGATATGGCAGGGCTAAGGATGTGGATGCTACTATTGCTTATGATTTCCAACTAGGTGAAGACCCATGAGGGTGGCAGGAATAGTGATCAAAATGATGAAGGAGGAAGTCTGTGAGCTTCTACAAATATCAGTTGGTCAGATAGAAACAAGTAGATTTATAACAACCAAGTAGGTATTCATTTATTTTTTGTTGATGCATACATGTTGAAGGGGATTGAGGGAATAATTCCCTGAGTTAATTTTAAATATTTATATTGATATGTAATGGCCAATGTCCTAGAGTATGTAAATGTTGTTGATGCTAGAATGAATTTATAGAAAATGTTGGTTGCATATTATGTTATGATTGGTTACGGGATCATAACTGGGTCAATTCAGAAGACATACTCCTTCTTTAACAATGAATATCCATAGAGCTAGTCATGTGTGAGACCATAATATGGTTGGATATGGAAGGGATATAGCGCTATGTGAGTGCTCAATGGTATCTACTGTATATCTGATGTTTGGAATGCAACCTCCTTGCCGACACATAAGAGCACTTGAGAATTACATTGTTTGTGTTGTGTTTGGGTTGAAAAGGAAGGTATCCAAATAGTTAGGAAAGACGTAGGAAGTGTGTGGATGATGTGTTGAGGAGTTGGTCAGGCCTTCCAACTCATCATGGTGGAATGAATGACATAGTTATGTGGTATTATGTATCCAAAGAATTGATGCATTTTATTGATGTGGCCATGGGTATTGGCACATTGATTTTTATTTTATTTAGTAATAAATTGTTGCATTAGGAAAACCCCGTGGTACTGAAAATACATAATGATGGATACATGCATTATATTTAATATGAATACTAGGTGAGGGTGATTGGATTGTTGTTGTTACAATTTCAAGATCAGTTTGGGAGCTATTAAAAATGTTACAAGTACAAGAATCATTGAGTGCATTTGGGGTGAATGCATATATATACTATATAACATAGAAATGATTATGCTAACAACTGGAATGATGTGAGTATTGCTAACTCATGAAGTTGAAAACACTTCACGAACTGTTAGATATTACAACAAGAAAGTTGCATGTTAAAGTAGCTACATAATGAAAAATTACATAAAATATTTGTTAGGGGAGACATAGTGATATTTCTGGAAAGTAGTGGTTGATAATACATGTGTATGTAATGATGAGATCATTCCAATTGATAGTTGGATCGATGGAAGTAAATTATTTGTAGTAACAAACAATTATGAGATCACTTGTTTCCATGAATATATATATATATATAGCTTGTACCTGAGATATTAACAATTTGTTTGGCTGAGGAATGTTGAAATTGCAAGAAGAAATGGTATTGAATATGGAAGTATATATATATATATATATATATATATATATATACATACATAGCTTGTACCTGAGATATTAACAATTTGTTTGGCTAAGGAATGTTGGAATTGCAGGAAGAAAGAGTATTGAATATGGCATCGTTGCAAGTCCATAAAGAAGACCAGTGCCTATTGCTACAAGAGCCAAATTATTATGAGCAGAAGATCATGTATGGAAGTTTTCTTTTTCCTATATGAAACAATTCTGGAAATTATAATTTAATAAATTACTGACAAATTGTTTTGGTTGAATGTAAATCAAGGAAATTACAGGTAGGATGGTCTTGAATATGGAAGGGATGTAATCCCATAAGGAAGATTGATATCTACAACTACAGAGCCAAACATTATGAGAAGAAATATCATGCTTGGAAAATTTTGTTTTCATGTATAAAACATATTTGACATTTATGATTGAAATTATTATAACAATATCTCATGATGACTACATTTTTATAATACAAATGAGATGTTGACTATTGAAGTTGGAAGCTCTCAAAAAATAACACTAGAAGGAAATTGAGCTTAATGATGAAGGCATGGAATGAAGAAATTCCAGTGGACTTGTTGCAACCCGAGTTCTTGAAGCCGCAACTCTGAAACTTCTTGTTCCAGTGCACTCGATTCCTAGAGAGAAGTGGAACAGCCTAAGGGACTGCATGGTAGAGAAAGGGGTTCATTTGTGCTCTTGGTATGAGCATGGATACAAATGGTTGCATGAATATGGCTCTAAGTGAAGTTTGGGGGTCCTTCTTCTCTTTTGTTCATCTTCTTCCCCTGGTATGTTTTTGTTCCCTTGTTCCCTTATTCTTCTTTCCTCTTTACTCACTACTGATAGTTCATATTCTCTTGGGTTGAGCATGGAAATGAATGGAAGGAAGAGGAGAGCCATTGATGAATGGTTGTAATAATTATTGATCATTCGAGAAGGGAATGGATGCCTCTGTGCATGAGCTTTATGGAAGTTTGGATAGAAATGTCCACAACTGCGAGTCTTGAGATTCCCAGCAGGAAGATTCTTAACTAGACGCACTGGAGCCTTGGAAGGAGATGGACAACCTGAGGGACTCCATGGAAAAGAAGGGGGTCCATTCTCTCTGGGTTGTGCAGGCTGGGTAGAAGAGAGTTGGTGTACTTGGGATTTTTGTGTTTGTTGAAAATCCTATGAGAGATTGAGTGCTAAGAGGCCTATTAGTTATGATACTAATGGAAGTTCAGATAAAACTTTTCACAACTGAGAATCCTTAGAGTTTCTAGTAGGGATATTTCCTTACTAGTAGCACTAGATCCATGGAGAAAAATGAGACATTCATAGGGACTACATGGAATATAAGGGTGTCGATTTCTATAGATGGTGCATGCTGAGGGGGGAAGAGAGCTGGAAATTCGGTTTTCATTGTGAGGTTGGGAAACCTGGAAGCTAGTTAGCCAACTGCTGGGTGTTTTAGATTTGGCCCAGGACCCGTCCTTGTGGATTCATAGCCCTGGATCAAGGGTGACCTGTTGTTGAGAGTAAAAAAATAATAATGCTATGGTTGGGAGGAACATACCTGGTTTGCATCCACTTGGTGAATGTTTACTTGAGAGATAAGTGCTCTCTATGTTTTATGTATATGTTTATTCCATTGTGTATTTAATTATCTCTAAGAAATATATTTTAAGGTGCATGTTTGCTTGTTATTTGTTTTACATGGCACATTGTTTATCTCTTTTATGTTGTGGCATCGATCTTCTCTTATACATGTGATTTTCATGCCTCTTAATTAACTTAGAAGTGATTTGAATTGAGATAAGTCACTCTGATGTGAGTCCCTAAATTGCAACATGCCTCGCCTATGGGTGGCTAGCTGTGTTGCAATCAGATTAATTGGCGTAGCCTAGCTTATGGGTGGTTGGGTGAGATCTATAAAGGAGTGGCTTTCTCCAAGAAGTGTGTTTGAGGTAATAAGTTTTCATGGGTTAGAAAGTTTTTACAGAAATTTCATTAGAAGTTTTAGTAGTATTTGTGCACCCATAGTAGATACTATAAAGAAAGAACATGGATCCTTTGATTGGAAAAAAGAAGCTGAGAAGGGATTTATACTGTTAAAGGAGAAGATAACAAAACAACCCATCTTAAATTTTCCAGACTTTGAGAAGAATTTTCAAGTCAAATGTGATGCAAGTGGAGTGGCCATAAGTGAAATTTTAAGTTAGGATGATTAACCTATTGCTTATTTTGCTGAGAATTTTAATGACACTAACAAGAAATATTCAACTTATGATAAGGAATTTTGTGCTATAATTCAAGATTTGAAAAAGTGGAGGAATTATCTTATGCAAAAATAGTTTATTTTGTATAGTGCCAAACATGGTTTGTAGTTTATAACTAGACAGGAGAAGTTGAATCAGAGACATGCATAATGGCTATAATTTATGCAGAATTTTACTTTTTTTATTAAGCATATTAGTGGGATTTCTAAAGAAGTTGTAGATGCTTTGAGAAGGAGATGTTTGATCTTGCAGGAATTCCATGTGGAGACTCTGGGGCTTGAACACCTCAATTAAATGTACAAGGAAGACCCACACTTCAAGGAGGCCTATAAAGCTTGTGAAAATACTTTGATAAGGGATAGAAGTCAATGGATGTAGTACCAAATCCAAGAAGGATTACTGTTCAAAGGAAGCGAGTTATGTATTCCCAAATGCTCAACAAGGGACAATTTGTTGAAGGAGAAGCACAATAGAGGATTGGATGGACATTTTGGCCATGATAAGACATATGCACAATTGATTTCTTCATCAACCATTTCCTATTCCAAATAGGCCATGGGATGTTATAAGTATGTATTTTGTTCTAGGATTTCCAAGAATCGATAGGGGAAGTGTTTAAATCGTCGTGGTAGTTGACATATTTTCAAATATGGCGCATTTTGTACCATGTCACAAGACAGGCGATGCTACCCACATAGAAAATTTGTTTTTCAAGGAGATTGTGAGAATAAATGGGTTTCCTAAGAGCATAGTCTCACACAGAGAAAAAAAATTTGTAGGACATTTTTGGAGGACTTTGTGGAAGAAGTTGGGGACTAATCTATATTTTGGTTCAACATATCACCCTCATACACATGGATAGACTGAGGTGGTGAATAGAAGCTTGGTAAAATTTCTAATAAGTTTGGTGACAGAAAATAAGAATCTATGCGATCAAGTTCTTCTTGAAGCAGATTTTTCATATAGTTATTCAACAAACAAGAGTATTGGTAAGATCCCATTCCATATATGATATGGAATGCACCCCAGAGGATTTTTTGAGTTAATATATTTAGGACAAGATAGATTTTGGAGTGCATGAGCAGAAGGATTTGCTACAGAAATGCAAAAATTGCATGAACATATCAAAGGTCAGTTGCAAAATAGAAACCAGAGATACAAAGAAAGAGTAGATTAGAAAAGGAGAGAGGTAAATTTTTAAGTTGGAGATCAAGTTCTGGTACATCTAATAAAGGAAATATTCCCATGAGGGAAATATAATAAATTGAAGCTGAAAAAGATAGGGCCTTGTAAGATCCTCAAAAAAATTTATGCAAACCCTTATGAGATTCAGCTATGAGTGGACATTGGAATTTCACCAATATTTAATCTAGAAGACTTATATCCTTATAAAATGGATGAAACAGTATAATAAAAAGATCAATATGATGTCCAATGGATGTAAAAGATGCCCACAACAAAAAATCTCAAGATACAAAAAATTCTAGATTAGAGGATGTCTAAAAGGACTAGGAGAAAGGTTTGTTATGAATACTTAAGTCAAATGGAGGGATTATCCAATAAAAGATGCCAACTAATTGACTGAAGAGACATTCAAAAACATGAGAAAATAGTTCAGGAGCCCATGGATATTCTTTCCAGTAGATTCTAATGCAAGAGCATCATCAGAGGAAGTTGATGAGACAGTGTGGGTGACTCAACATACAACACAGTTCACATTAAACTAGGTTGAAATCCAAGGAAGTTACACCATTTAATTTTGGAACCATTGTAATAAAAGATCCCTTGAGTTCAAGAGGCTAGATACATTGTACACTCAAGGAAGGCTATAAAAGCGCCCTTAATGACTCTAGAAGGAGCATATTTTGAGCATCGACTCATATCTAAGTTTGTAACTACACATTTACTGTCATAGATTATTGATAGGAACACATTTAATAAGATGTGAAAGCACTAGAGTTCTCTAGAGAGGAAGGCTTGAGAATCCAAGATTGTATAAATTGTTGTAATCTATGTTTTAAGATAGTTTTTTTGGAAGAGAGAAGAGGAATACTCTTAAAAATCTTGAGTGGAGACTGTAAGCTTGGTTTGTTCTTTCTGAAACTAAATATATATCGTGTTGTTGTATTTATGCATCCTTTGTGTTTGTCTATTTTATGAATGAGTTTATGATTTTGTTTTAAGTTTCAATTGTTTCTCTTCTAGGAGTCACAATGCAAAGTGTGCACAATTCCAAGGCAAGGTGTATGGATGCCAAACCTTTTAAGGGTTGAAAATCTAAGGAGAGACAGTGCAAAGTGTGCACAGATTCGATGCAATGTATGCAGAGGTCATTACTTTCTAAGGATTAGAGCTCAGAAGGGATAGTGTAAAGTGTGTCCAGTGTTAGTTTAAGGAGTACACAGGCCAATCAACACAAGGGTGAAATCTAAGAGTTAGCGCAAGTGTGCATCGGAGATCACTTCATAGAAGTGATAAAGCTCACAAGAGAAAGCACCGCATATTTCCAAGGAGGGAGCTCAAAGAATTGTCAAAATCCTTTAGTAAGGATCGGACGGTCAAGATTCGTGCACATCGATTTCTCTTTGTTTTCCCTATGCAGTTAATGTTTCAGGATGTTTAGTCCCAGATTTTGTGGTCCCGTGTCTTTTTTATATCACACAAGACTATATTCACATGATGGTTTATTCTGTGCGTGCAAAAGGGATGTTCGGTCGAAGATTTTGCATTTCCTTTTGTTTTGATATCATGACATAGGTGGCTAACAGACAACATTGTTAATATGAGAGAATTAAGAAATTGATGATCACAATTTTTGTTTTGTTAATTTTTTTTTCAAAGTTTCAACTATTTTGAACATTTTAAAATATCCTTGAGTTCAATGGAAAAGTTATGTAGGAACTTTTAAATAAATTGGATTTCTCTGCCTTTTAAATTTCTAAGCTGATTTGAACTCATGCAGTGCAGCGGTGAGATAATCCATCTCTCTTGTCGAAGGCGATTTGAACAAGTGCGGTTGTAGGGGCGGGATAATCCATCTCTGCACGGACTCTACATTATCATTTTTTGCAAGGTTATAGTACTTGAAAGACCGATTCTCATAAGAATGAATGTTCAACAACTTGCTCTGACAGATTCTCATAACGACAAATGTTCAACAGCTTGCTCAGTAGTAGTTCAGTTCTCAATCCTCCCTGAGAAATTAAAAATTTTTAGGTGGCATCATCCATTAGAAATTTAAAAATTTCAGGTTAATGGATCTATTTATTTTGGGGATTTGTACCGTTTCTGAGAAGAAGGCCAAACTCGAGAGACCATTATATTAGTAGCAACCCATAAGTGGGTTTAGAAAGTACTGGGTTGAGAAGATTATTGATATTAGGGTTACATCTTGATTATGAATGCTCTTTTTAGGAATTTCATTAATCTCCTAGATTTAGCTGAAAACAAACTAACTGACCAACTAACTGGAGAGATTCTTTTCTATGTTAAACTGATGAGGAGGATGGAAGCAAGCTTCAATCAAAACATAATTTATGGTTCTTGTATGCGTCTTCATGGATAAATTATAAGTTAAATTTTATTCTATTCCAAGTTGTTGATGTCCTTTTGTACTTGCATAAATAGTCTTTAATCTTTTTCCTTATTACATAAATTTTAAATTAAATTCTTAAAATAACCTTATACCAAGTTGTTGATGTCATTTTGTACTTGTATAGATATTCCTTGATCTCTTTCCTTATTATATAAATTTTAAATGAAATTCTTAAAATGACCTTAGAGTAAATAACTTTTAGATTAAAATGGATCTTACTATTTCCATTTTTAATAATACTAAAGATTTCAAAAAATAAGTACTTTATTTAATAATATTAAATATTATAGAATATTTTTAAAAATATATATTCTACCCTATAGTAAATAATTTTTGGATTAATATGGATCCCATTATTTTTCATTTTTAATAATACTATATTTCAAAAGATTTTAAAGAGCAAATATTTGAATTAATAATATTAAATATTATAAAATATTTTAAAAAATATACATTGTAATAATTTCAAGGTTTTAATAAATTTAAAATTATAATAAATTTTATTAATCTATTTAAATATTAATTAAAAATGTTAATTATTTGAAAATATCTACTTATTTATAATAATATAATTTAAATTATTTTATAATTATTTGTTGCAACCATTGGTGATGATTGGTGATGTATGTTTTCCGCCATAAGTTCGAGATCTGAAAGGTGGTTTCAAGAGCTATTATGTGGTATTGTTTTTAAGAATTAAAGATTAATAAGAAGCCTCCCACTGGATTTTGTTTACAATATGAACGACAATCTAGGGTTTGACAGTTGCACCCTCAACATAGTACAAAATGGTTACCAAAGGGGGAGGGAATGGCACCCCATCATACAAGCAGGTAGTGTTTGAAAGGGGGAAAGGCCCATGAGGCGTTGGTTTCAAAGAACCACTGACGAGCACCTCAGGATCAGGATCGAAAAATAACGAGGAGAGTAATCACGAAAAAAGGGATCATGTGGGGGAGGAAACTAGAGAAAACCAGAAGGTTGTGAAGGAACCAACGAAACCTAGTGGGGTATATGGGCGCAACCCATGCATACCTAAAAAACCAATGATACCCAAGGTTATACTGGAAGACCCAAAAACAGAACTCTATCGGGACGAGATGGAGACACATGCACTAATATGCAAGTTCATGGGGTTGTGGCCCATAGAAAGAACACTGCACAACTGGATACAATATCAATCAAATCCAAGTGGAGAAGTGGAACTCCACCTGGGCTCGAAAGGATTCTTCACATTAGTCTTCATGAACCTGGAGGACAGGGGTAAAGTATTTAATAGAGGGGAATACTTCCACACCTTAGCAGGGTTGTACATGCGGTCGTGGAAGGAAAACTTCTCCCCACAAAAAGAAACCTTTAAAAATGTCCCAGTCTGGCTGAGGTTTTACTCCTTACCGCTAGACTACTAGTTTCCATACACCTTTGAAGCAATCAGGAACAAACTTGGAAAATATGTTAAGACATCAAAAGAAACACTAAAAGGAAGATATACATCCTATGCAAGGATATGCATAGAGATGGATGTGTCAAGGGCTCTCCCGGAAGAAATAAGCCTGGAATTCAAGGATGGGAAATGGATAGAAAACATCGATTATGAGCAGATCCCATTTAGATGCAGAAGATGCCATGAACATGGAAACTTAATCAGAGAATGTCCGCTCAATAAAAAACAAGAAACGAAAAACACCAAAGCACAACAGGATGAGGACAAGTTTGTAAAATGGAATCACAGAAAAAGAGAAAACAAGAAACCAAGCAAAGCCCCAACAGAAAGAAACCCAGAAGCCAGAACTAGACTAGAAGGATAGGACAGGGCTAAACACACGGAAGAAGGAGGAAAGGAAAATACAAAAGATAGAGTAGTTAGGGAACAAGCAACTCAGGAGAACGTCGATATTGTAGGAAGTAGCGCAAGTCCTATGGAAGGAGGAATCGAAGACACTAGTACCCTAATGATGGAGGCAGATGGAGATTCATAGATGACACCAAGCAAGATAGGCACGGAAGATCCTGATCTCAGAGACATTGTCGAAAGTGAAGGCATAGACCTCTCGAACATCCTAGAGCAATGGAAAAAGCAGGGAGTAGACAATGTGATAGTGGAGCAACTAGATCGTATCCAATACTTCTTCCTTCTAAGGGTGGAAGAAAAATCTAGAGGGATAAATCGTATGCACGACAAAATAGGACACCTTGGAATCAAAGAAGGTGAGGGAAACCGACAACATTCACCCAAGAAGACAAGGAAAAAGAAAGGAAGGAAATCAAACAACGTAGACCTACAAGAACTAGGAGCCCTGCTGATAAATTCAGGTAAGATAAAAAAACTCTTTCCCAAGTCCCCCCCACATGCTTAAATGAATATTATCACATGGAATATAAGAGGCCTAAACAACCCACGAAAGAAAATAATACTTAAAAATAGACTGAGGAAGGAACAACCTAACCTTTGTTTCATTCAAGAGACAAAATGCACTATATACAGAATGGAAACAATCAATAAAAAACAATGGAGCAAGTACCAAATGTTGTTTGTCAAATTCCAACATACGACAGGGGAACTACTCACTTTATGGAACCCACAATCACTGAACCTACTAGTAGGTGAAGCTATGAGACACACACTCTTGGTTAACATGCAAATTATAGGTAACTCCAAGGTGATTCTATGCACCAATATGTATGGCCTCGAGAGGTTGGAGGAAAAAAGGAGAATGCTCATAGACATATAAAATCTAAGGGCCATATCGCGTAACCTCCACCAGATCTTGGCAGGGGACTTCAACATAATCATGACACTTGCGGAGAAAAAAGGGGCACTAGGAGACTGGATAGAGATGTGGAGGAATTCTCAACTTTCATTGAGGGAATGGAGATGGTAGACATTTGAACTAGTAATGGCCAATTCACCCAGAATAACAAACGAGGTAATAACTACCAAGTAGCTACAAGGATAGATAGATTCGTGCTGTCAAAATCCATTATTATGTAGGGACTAACTTTAGATTACAACTTCCAAACCACTACGAAGAACATACCTTTTAGATCTGAGAAATTTTGGATCAAACATCCCACCTTCAAGGAGCACATAAACCAATGGCGGCGGGAGGAATTACTGGATCAAAGGAAAAGGATGTTCAAGCTTTATAAGAGAATCAAGTACATCAAAAACAAACTCAAAGAGTGGAACAATGAAATCTTTGGCGACATAAACCAAGATAAAAAAATATCGAAGATAGAATGAGGATACTCCAGGAACTCTGCATAGACAAGGGTTACACAGAGGATCAGAAAAGAGAAGAGATCCAAATGACCTAAGAATGGGAAGCAAGATGCCAGTAGGAATACACCCTCTGGTGCCAAAAGTCCAGATTAGGGATCACGATGGGATCGAAAGAGAATCCCACAAGGAAATTGAAAATACATTAGCCCAGGAACCCAACCAAGATAGAACTGAGGACATAAAAAGGATAACTCATCACATCCCCAGGTTGGTCATAGAGGAACAAGATATCAATCTAAGCAAACCCATAACAAAGGAGGAAATCAACCAAGTGGTCCAGGAGATGCCCAATGGAAAGGCCCCGGGCTCCAATGGCTTCACAGTGGAATTTTTCAAATCCTATTGGGCAGTAGTTAAACACGATGTTTATGGAGTGGTGGAAGACTCTAGACGTTCGTCCTCTATTTTGAAAGTGTTAAATGCCACAATGATCACTCTAATCCCAAAAGAGAACGAAGAAAGGACCCTAGATCACTACAGGTCGATAGCTTTATGCAATGTTGTTTACAAGATTATCTCCAAAGTCATAGCCAATAGACTGAAACCACTCCTACCGACACTGATTTCACAGGAGCAGGCGGGTTTTCTAGAAGGAAGAAAAATATTGGATAACATCATCCATGCCCATGAACTTATTCACATGCTAAAAAGCCAAGGAAGAGGGGGAATGATAATCCAAATTGACCTGGCGAAGCCCTACGACAAGATTGGTTGGCACTATATGGCCAAAACGATGAAGGCTTTGGGTTTAAACAACACTGGATACTAGATTGTCAATCTAGTCTCGATGACAAGCTAGTCGCTCCTCATTAATGGAGCCCTAACAAAACCCTTCTTGCCTTCAAGAGGCATTAGACAAGGACACTCGTTTTCTCCCTTCTCGTTCATTTTGATGATGGAAGGGCCCAACGGAAGCATAAAAATCACAACTGCAACAGGAGAACTAAAAGAAATCAAACCATTCGAAGATTGTCCAACCTCCACACACTAACAATTCGTTGATGACACCCTTCTCCGTGGCACACCCATGGTCAAGGAAGAAAAAACCTATAAAATAATATTAGATTACCTTAGGGAACCTCAGGGGTGGAGATCAAGCACTCCAAATCCATGATCTATTTCTTCAACACTAATCTTGCAATCCAAAGAAACCTAGCCCAAATTTTGGTGTTTGAACATAAAATTCTCCCAACGAAATACTTGGGAATCCCCTTGATAGATAGAGCTTGTAAAATGTCAACGTGGGAAGGAGTGATCAACAAACTGCAAGAGAGGGTAAAAAATTGGACTTACAGAGCTCTCAAACTAGAAGGGAGGCTTATCCTCACCAAAGCGGTCCTAGAAGAAATTATGGCATATATGATGTTAGTGTTCCCTGTTCCAAAAGGAATACTCCAAAAGATTAGAGCCATTCAAAGAGATTTCCTATGGCGAGGTGCTGCAAATAAAAAGAAATGGGCACTCGTAGCCTAGGAGAAAAATTTTCGGCCAAAAGGAAAAGGCGTCCTGGGGTTACAAGACCCACAGGTAACAAACGAAGCATACAGGGAAAAACTCTGGTGGAGATGGTTCAAGGACAAATCAGTACCATGGGAAAACCTCTGGAAGGCTAAGTATGCCCCGAACATCAATGATCAAGACAGAATTAATCTCATGGGAACAAGGGAGGGATCAACAATCTGAAATATCACTTGGCACAACAAGAACTGGATTCATAAACATAGCTTCTAGGAAGTCGAAAATGGTCAAACGGCTTGATTCAGGGAGGACGCATGGCAACAGGAACTGAAAATGGAAAATCCAGACAGGGAAGAGCTCCAACAGGAAATGCTTGCATAAGGAAAAACAACAATCCATCACTACTAGAAGCCAAGAAATGATAGTGACAGATGGAGGCCCTGGGACAAACTCAATCCACAAAATAGGGACCGTATCACAACTCTAGTGAAAGAGGTGGAAGAGGAATTGGGGAAAAGGAAAATTGCAATCTCAGAGGATGAGGACCAATTAAGGTGGGTTATGGAAAATGGTGGGGAGTTCAACTTAAAAGAAGAATAGTTTTACATCGCGTACCAGGTTCAAGAGGACCCAGCGCAACAGTAGGGAAAGATCTACGGCAACCCCCAATGGCCAAAAATAAAAATGTTCAAGTGGTTAGTTCTCCACAACTGAATTATAACCTAGGAATACCTCAGGAAAAGAGGTTACATAGGCCCTTCTCATTTCCACCTCTATCAAGATAATTATGAAACAACCAATCACCTCCTCCATGAGTGTAGTTACATAAGAGAGCTATGGGATTGGGTAACAGACATCTACCACCACTCCAATAGAATACGGGTACACATCAACGCAACCATCAACAATTGGAAAGAGAGCTACATTGAAAATGAAAAGGTGAACCTTTGATGGAACCTAATGCCAGGGATGCTCATCTAGAAATATGGAAGGAGAGGAATCGACACATCTTCAGGAATGAAAGCCTACGAGAGGGAAAGCTCAAGGATGTAATTATCTCACAAATACGAGAAACGGTGTTGAGCCACAGCTGCAAGAAGGAAACACTGCAACTCACAGATCAAGACTTCTACATCCTGGAGATTTTTCACCTAAAATAAGGGCACAACAACGCAATGGTAGGGTGGGATCCACAACTCCAACTAGGAGACCGCAACTGGACGCCCCCTCTGTTAGGGTTCCTCAAATTAAATTTTGATGGGGTGACAAAAGGAAACCCAGGAGTTGTAGGGATGGGAGGGATGATCAGAGACAGTGATGGTAACATCATCTGAATGTATGCTGGGAGTATGGGGAACTCAACTAACAATGCAGTGGAATTTGGAGCCCTCGATCTTGGCCTTGAAATCCTAAGGCACGAAGGGATGAAAAACACTATCGTGGAAGGTGACTCCACCCTGGTCGTCAATATGGTGAAGAGACTCCAGAATGGTAGTAGTGTGGGAATGGTTCAAAGACACTAGTGCCTAGATCTCTCCCTATAGAAAATCCAAGAGCATCTAAAAAACTCTGAACACAGTGGAGTTGCACTGGGTCTACAGACTAAACAATGGCCTGGAAGAGAAACTAGCCAACAAGGGGGTTAGCAAGGAAGGTTCAAAAATAGACACTACCTCGATCAACCTTCCGAATGACCAACTTAGAATAGACTGCACCCACATAGCAAGAAAAGACTGTGAAGGCAAGTTAAGTAAGGAAGGTCACATTCAGATGGGTAGTGCAAGGCCTAGCGACAGGCAAGAAGCACCCATGAAGCATATGATATCCAATCAATTGATCACTAATGACCATGCACGATCAACATAAATAGTTGTTGAGGGTATGACAACAAGACCCTTGCAACAAAAAGAATTGCAGGGAAAGTACAAACAATAAATCCCATGCAACAAGTGATGTAAGGCATGAGGGAGTGACATGGATAAGAATCTATCCTCCAAGAAAAAGTACATGTAATAAGAGAAGCACAGTAGGATGTCAAGTGAGAAGGGGAAGGGATCCGCACAGGGATAAAGGATGAGTCATCATGATCATACGAGCTACCACCGGGAAAAAGGAAGGGAGGGATCACCACTATGGACAAGCCATGATTGGAAGGACAAGATCGCAGCAGTATAAGATCAATAAGAGGAAAAACAACAAGAATAGACACAAACATAAGGAGTGCAATTGCAGGGGCTTCCACAGATACCAGGGTAGGGAAAGGAAGAATTCTTGTGAAGTGAGGTACAGGCTGAGTAACCAGCAAAGGAGCTATGAAAGACCAAACGGGATGGTGAGAATGAAGAAGACACAGAGGAAGAGGAATCTCCTTGGAAAGGAAGTACCAAATAGTCCATGGTGGGTGTAAAGAATGGAGAAGGTGGAAAAAAATAAGGACGACACCTTCCAAACTCTGATTGTGCCGAAAGGAAAATAGGCCATCACCCATTAGGTAAAGGAAATCAAATTAAAACGCAAAGGAAAATCTTGGGATGCTCTGGCACAAGAAGCGTATTGGGTAACTGATTTGGGGGCCATGTTGCCCAGGAAAATCCTCTACCATAAAACAATGGAGGTGGTGTGGCTAACTAAGATGATGATCGACAAAGTGAGTTAGAAAATGGAAGAAGCCAGACGAGAGGATAACTTGGATCACAAGAAAAGGATAGACAAAACCCTGAGTCACCTTGGTAGCCTGGAAACTATTACCAAACTGTTAGTCGAGGTCGAGAAGGATCATAAATCCAAGATTGAGTAGTTGGTTGCTCAATTTCACCTCTATCTGTGCTATCTCCACCACATGGACATCACACCAGCCGATGGACGCGGTGTTCCATCCCATATCAGGAAGACTTGACAGTCGCTCAGAAGGAGGATAACAAGAACTGGGCAGATGACGGGAAGAAACACATCATTGTCCTGGATGAGTGAATGGTTAGTTGCCTGGTTAGTTTTACCACTAGCCTCTTAGGCCTAGTGCGTAGTCTCTTCGTATGTTTTTTTATGTCTACGTTGTTTTTCCTTTTCAATCTGTTTATGGTGGGAGTGGTGTGGTTTCCCCTGGTGGTAGACTAGTCCCACCCCTCGTACATATCATTAAGCGCAACTCAAGAACTCCTAGTCTGGTTTCCTATTAGGCAAGCCAAGAGGCCCCCCTTTTTTGTATCATAATCTATTTTTCACTAATACAACTTCTTACACTCACTTACAAAAAAAAAATTAAATTCTTTTATAAATTTAAGATAACATATCGATATCTATATTAATATATTATAATATCTACGTATCTATAATAATATAATTTAATATTTTTATAAATTTAAAATAACATATCATTATCTATATTAATATATTAGAAAACTAATGAAGAATATGATCGAGAGGAGCTAAAGGGATGTAAACCCTAGCACAGCCTGGAACATCTCATGACTTGACTGGATTATTCCACTATGCAGCAAACCCTCTGCCACGGCTAGTCACAGATTGTCTTCTGCCTGACACGCCGGAATGCATTCAGAAGAGGGGGGGAAAGCCCCCTCATACAACAATGTAATGGCCAATGATCGGTCAGGAACAAGGGAAAAAATCCCAACATTTGAGCCACCTCTGCAAATGCACAACCAACTCCTCACAAGAGAGAAAGGACTTAGGAAATAAATGGATGTGGAAGCTAGCACATCACATCCAAAAGCACCTCGCAGATGGGAGCCCGACAAATGCATCCCACAAATAGACAAGATGCGAAGATACATCATCAGCTCAACAAGAGTGGGGTAACACACACAATTTATGAGTGAGCATGCCCTTATTGGAAAATTTCTGGGCCTGTGGCCATCTGAACGGGACTTGACTAGGTGGATAAAGCACTGGTGGAATCCCAAAGGGCACTATGAGGTCCAACTCAGCTCCAAAGGCTTTTTCACGATCATTTTGTACAACCCAGAAGACAGAGATCGAATCTTTAAGAACGGGCAATATTTCTACAACTCGGCAGGGTTATTTCTATGTTTTTGGATGGAGAGAGTCAGCACAGACAATGAGGACTTCACCATGGCCCCCGTCTAGATCTACCTCTACTCCCTACCACAATAGTTATGGCTGGAGGAAATCCTCATGGGAATCAAAAATACAGTGGGCCAATACATCAAAACCTCAGAAGATACAAAATAGAGGAAATACACCTCATACACCCAAATCTGTGTTTACATGAACATCTCCAAAGCCCTACCGGGAGCAGTAATGCTGGAATACCAGGACACAGATTGCCAAGAAACTCTGGACTACGAGCACATCCCTTTCCACTGCAGAAAATGTCACGAACATGGTCATCTCTTCAGAGACTTCCCTCTGAACAAGCAAGCTACCAGAGTAGATGATACCGCACAGTGATATGGCTTCACCACTGTCACGGCTAGGAAGAAAAATCCTCCAAGGAAACAGAAACCAGACCCTAAACCGCAGATCCTGACCAAGAAATACTATGAGATACTGAATCAACTACCGGAAGATGGAGCCATCCAAGATCCGCACAAAGAGTCGCTTTAGACAAAAGGTAAGAACCAAAACTCTACCCCTCCTGATCCAAATCGTGAACCCAATGTAGAGGAAAAAGGGGATGCAGATGGAGACATACCAATGCACCTGGACGATAGAGATCTGGCAGGCATTGATTTGGAAAAACTTGAGGAAGCCCTCAACCAAAAGGATTTGCATGCACTTCCCGAAGAGAAACTCCGAAAGGTACACAAATTCTTTCTTGACTCATCAGCAGGATCCATAGCTCGTCTAGGTATAGCTACAGAGTCTGGTTCAAGCTAAAAAAAAGTGTCGTGAGAGAATAAAAGAAGAGGGAGGAAACCAGTACATCAACTCATCAAGGAGGTAGGTAACCTTATGATCAACTCAAGGCATATTTACAAGCTCCCAGAGGGGTACCTTCACCCAACCCTTGCCTCTTAATGATGAAGATCATCGCCTGGAACATTAGAGGACTCAATGGTTGATCCAAACAATGGATCCTCCGAAACTAAATCCAAACAGAAAACCCAGATACTCTAATGTTACAGGAAACAAAATGTGTAGGGGTAGAAGCTGAAAGAATCTTCCAATGCATTTGGAGAGGATGTGACTTCATTCTAACAGACTCCACAGGGGCCTCAGGAGGTCTGGCCATTTTATGGAACCCTTGTGTTAACTCCCAAAATGAAACCGTCCTTTTGGTCGGTTTTATTAGTGGATAGCATGGCCATCGGTAGTGTCCTCAAGTTATTTTTGAGTTTTTATAGCTGCAAAACTTAGGTTTTGGTTTTTGTCTTAGAAAATAATTTGACCCATAAAGTCTTATTTTCAAAATTTTCATAATTCACTTTCCACAGCTAACGTATGTCCAAAAGTTGAGTGTGCGCTGTGGAAAGTGGTGACTTTCAGTAGCTAAGGAGCGGTTTTTACAAGGTGGTGCGCTGGTGAAAGTGAAAACTTTCCACAGCTAAGAAGCAATTCTTAAAAGGTCACACGCTGAGGAAAGTGAAGACTTTCAACAGCTAACAGGGGTTTTCCACAGGGTCATGCACTGGTGAAAGTGGCAAGTTCGAGTTCAATGGTGCAGGTACAGAGGAGGTACTGTTGGCCTGACAACATCAAATCGAGTTGTGGTTTCCATATCACACATCGTCTCTGGAAGTCTGTTGAAATTTCATTTGTTTCAAAACAGCACCGAAAGCCCTCTCATGATTCAAATTTAAATTTCTCATGTTCTTGCACACGCCAAATGTGAAGTCCACAATACACCAAATCAATTCCCAGATGCTAGTGCCTTGCAAGGATTGCATTCGCCAGGTGTTGTTAGGGTTTCTTCTGATAAATCAGGGAAGAACTTTCAGCTACAGTTTCTGCAACAAAGGACGCAGAAAATGGAAAGGATTTGATTGAGATGGTCTTGGTGACACAGTATTTTGACACGATGGAAGAGACAGGGGCATCTTCAAAATCATCTTCAGTATTCATACCCCATGGACATGGTACTGTTCGTGATGTTGCTAAGCAGATCAGAGATGGATTACTTCAGGCACAGATTCATTAAACAATATAATGTTTTCTGGCCGCAAAATAAAAATCTGCAAGACCACTCAGTTTCATAAAGGCCAGAGAAATGAAGCTCTGAGATTTTTCATCCAGGCTCGATATATTACACAGATTAGAAACACGTTATTGTGCAGACTGAACTGAGTCCTGCCCTAGCCATACTCTCATCATCCAAGCTACACTTCTTTCTCTCTGGTAGATTGTTATCATAAACAAAGCTAAGTGAACTAGCCAACAATCTTAGAAGGAGCTATAAGATTCAATAGTGCAGGGTTGACGGATTTATCTAAGAGATTCAGGGTTTCTATGTAATTTGCTGGGTATTCGTAATTATACCGTCGAAATGAGGAAGAAGGTGGATGAGCGCATCCGAACCATGGTGGAAAATGGAGTCAAAAGCAAACATCGCTCCCTGTTTTTCATCATTCGAGAAAAGGACCGTGACCAGGTTGTCAATCTTCATTATATGCTCACAAAGGCTACAGTGAAGACACGTCCGTCTGTGCTATGGTGCTACAAGAAAGAACTTTTCTTTAGCAGTCATAAGAAAAAGCGCATGAAGCAGTTAAAAAGATGATGCACAGAGGATTGTTGGATCCAGGGAAAGATGATCCATTTTCACTGTTTGTTACAAGCACGAAGATTCGTTACTGTTATCATGCAGAAACTGAAAAGGTTTTGGGAAATACTTATGGCAGCTTTGTACCCAGTAGTGGTGGCGTGGAACTTTGAAATACTCAATATATGGCTTCTTCTTTTCAACATGACAATTATTATCCACCATCTGACCTTCTTCCTTTTGAGTCTCAGAGCCATCATGGATTGACTGTGAATGACAGAGATCCATCCCTTGTAGGGCGTTCAGTGGCAAACCCTTTTGAGATGCCAGGAAAATAACATACCATCTGTCACATTTATGAAAAAATGGGAATTGCCTTCTGAAGCCATATCGCATTATGCCAATGCACAGGTTATTTTTTCAGAGGCTATGTCTACTCAGGCATCAACTAAAGGCCCAGGAAGTCTGGGACAATTTAACAAGGACATCTACTACAAAGATCAACATGGTTATTCTAGTGATGAGTAGCTTTCTGCTGGAGTGGACCAAATACCTATCTTATATGGCCATACAGCTGTTGAATGTTACTAAGGTCTTATGACCAGTTTCATAGACAAATTTCAATCACTCATGGGAAATACAATTCAAGAAATTACAATTGGCCTTGGCCCATCAGGTGAACTAAGGTACTCTGCCCATCCTTTTTCTGATGAGAGATGGAAGTTCCTGGGTATTGGAGAATTCCAGTGCTATGATAAATACATGATGTCGGACTTGAAGCAAGCTGCATTTCAGGCAGGGAAGCCAGATTGGGGATATATTGGGCCACAGGATGATGGCAGTTACAACAGTTTTCCCTTTGGGGAGTCATTTTTCAAGGAAGGGCACACAATCTAAAGTAATCTACTACACTAAAGCATATGTTTCTTCTTCTTTCTGCATTGAAGAAAACATCGTTTATTATCCTCGAGTTCATTTTGTTTGGCAAAGTTTTGTAGATATCTTGTTTGCAAATCTGGCATTGACTCAAAGAATGGCAGATTACACATACTTGCCAACTGGGGAATTTCTTGCAGGTGTCAGATTTGGTCAATATTGACCTTATATTCAGCTTTTGAAGTAATGACTCATGGTCCAGATGGTGGATAAAATTTAAAGTAGATTCCTACATCTTCCAGCATACAGAGCAGCTATCGAAGAATTAGTTTAGATATGGTTTAATTTCCTTTAATAAAGGATCTGTTCTTTAGAGTTTACAATTAGTTTATTACTTTGTTATTTTTAGTATCTTAGATCCCTTTTCATAGGATCTAATCTATATATTGTAAAGGCTATAAAGCCTGGAAACTCAGTGGGAGTAAGGGTTCAAACTGGGAAAAAAATTTCATGCTATTGTATAGACTCTTTTTTGCATAAATAAAGTGGAGTTTCCTTTCGTTTGTAATACCAAAATTATCCATTTTTCATTCTCTGTACTTTAATTTCAGTTGATTTTAGTTCATAAAGACTGTTACCTCTTTGTTGAACTCATTGGCTTGAAACTAAAGGATTCCTCGTTGTCTTGTATTAGGCCCTACTTTCATTAGTATTGGAAAATCAAGGATAGTATTCTCCATTCTCTCTTTCAATTAGTTGATCTGGTTATTGTCTACTGAAAGCACTGCATCTTTACATTTGTGAGAAGCTGTTTCTTATACAAATCATTGAAGACCCCATTGTCCCAAATACATAAAAACCATTATTCTTAAGTTACCAAGCATTCTTAGCCTACAACCCTAAGGAGTTACTTGGAGTGATAAGACCTTGCAATGTCTCCTTAAGCAGATCGTTTTCCACCATAGGCCCAATAATGACCCACTTCGAGATCACAAGCTCGAACTAGATGGGGACTATCACAAACATATATAGCCCCCAAAGTCAACAGGAAAAAGACAAACTTCTGGAATGGATAATCTTCATCAAATCCCTGTTGTCTACTCCCAACTGGATCTTAGGAGGCAATTTCGACATGATCTTGTCGCTTGAAGAAAAAAAAGGAGGAAGAAAACACCTTGAACAAGATAGCGGTAAGTTCAAAACCCTCATTGATCAGTTAAAGCTAGTAGACATTGAAAATAGTAATGGCACCTTCACCTGGTCCAATCGTAGATCATGAAATCAACACATTGTTTGTCATCTGGATTGTTTCCTCGTAGCTGAAAAGATAATGGAAGAAGCCCCTTACATGCAAAGTCTCATTCTCCCAAAAGCAGGGTCATACCATTGGCCAATTGCCTTCAACCTAGAAACAAGGGAAACTCCAAAATACAAACCCTTCTGGTTTGAGAAATTTTGTCTCTCACATCCGGACTTTCACCAGCTTGCAAAGACCTGGTGGGCTCAAGCAAAAATAGACCATGGCACAGGCATGTACAAATTTCAGCAAAGCCTCAAAAACTTCAAGCAGTCGTTGAAACTTTCGAACAAGAACAACTTTGGCAATATATTCCAAAGTATGTAGGACATAGAAAGAAAATTGATGGAGATACAAAAAACCTTCATCTCAGGAACTCAAACAGTCGAACTAATGAAAGAGGAGGAGGAGCTTCAAAGGTAGTTGGAAGAGAGGAAAAGGCAAGAGGAAATCTAGTGGAGACAGAAGTCCACGGTTCAATGGCTCAAGGAGGGGGGAAAAAACACAAAAATTTTCCACAAAGCAATGATACAATGCAGACATATTAATAGGATCACTCAGCTAGAGGACAACCAGGGTAATCCAATCTGGGAGCATACCCAAATAGAAGCATATCTCAACTATTACTACCGGGATCTCTTAATGGAAGACAAGGAGGACAGAACTACAACCATCAAACGAGTAACCAGGTATATACCCTCTTTGGTGACTCCTGAACAAAATGCAACCCTCATGCAACCTAACACCCAAGAGGAGGTAGATCAAGCTGTAAAATCCATCCCACCAGGGAAGGCTCCAGGTCCAAATGGCTTCACCATCGACTTCTTCCACCACTGCTAGGATCTAGTAAGAACAAAAGTTTGGGAGGTTGTTGAGGAATCACGCACCTTAGGCCAAGTCCTTCAAGCCCTCAATGCGAACTTCCTCACCCTCATACCAAAAGAGGAATGGGTCACAAATCCCAAACAATTTAGACCTACTTCTCTCTACAATGTGATCTACAAAATCATAACAAAAGTGATTCCAAACCGCCTTAAACCCATCCTAACCTTCGTCATCTCCAAGGAACAAGTAGGGTACATGGAGGGAAGACAAATTATGGACATTGTCATTCTTTCTCATGAGGTCATCCACTCTCTCAAGTCAATAAAAACTCTAGGTATGTTAATCAAACTTGATCTCTCAAAATATTTTGACAAAGCAAGTTGGAAATACCTCTGGGCCATCTTAGATTCCTTCAGTTTCGACCACGGTTGGGTGACCTGGATCTTAAACCTTACCTCCTCTTCTTTCTTCTCAATCCTAGTTAACGGGGTCCCTTCCCAGCCCTCCTCTCCATCCTGGGGCATCAAACAAGGTGAGCCTCTCTCACCCTTCATGTTTGTTCCTATGGCGGAAGGTCTGGGGCGCTACATCAACGAAAAATTCATAGACGGTTCTCTCAAAGGTCTACTACTGCACAATATCCAACCAGCACCCTCACATAGTCAATTTGTAGATGACACCCTGCTCTTGAATTCCCCAATAGCCGGAGAGGCCAAGAAGCTTAACTCCATCCTTTCAGACTTCACAGAGACATCTGGAATGACTCTTAACCTAGATAAAGCCAAACTCTAATTTTTCAACACTCTGGTAGCTATCTAGTTCCACATCTCTGGACTCCTGGGAATACCCAAGAGCTCCCTTCCATCCAACTACCTCGACATACCTCTCACAGGGGGAGCAGCAAGATCCATCTCCTGGGACAACCTTCTTTTGTCTATCTCCAACAGAATGAGCAACTGGACTTTCAGACGACTTAACATCGCAGCCAAGTTGGTCCTGCTCAAGTCGATTCTCCAAACCCTACCCACCTACCTCTTCACTTCTCTAGTGGCTCCCAAGAAAGTCATCAGAGCCATCTGGAACTTCCAAAGAAACTTCCTCTGGCACGACCATCAACCTAACAAGAAATGGGCGCTGGTAGGATGGGACAAAACCTGTACACCCAAAAGCATAGGAGGGTTGGGGCTTTGCGATCCCGGGAAACTCAACCAAGTAATGGGAGCCAAAATCTGGTGGAGATGGTTAAAAATGACAACATCCCTATGGGCGTAAATATGGAAGCAAAAGCATGCCCCCCTCACACCAGACAACCAACTCATTAGACATAATACCAAAATACAAGGCTCTAATATTTGGAATACAGCTTGGAAAAACAGAAACCTGATACAAAATCATGCTTTTTGGGAAATCTAAAGTGGAGAAAGTGCTTTGTTCTGGCAGGACTCCTGGAAGCAACTCAAACCCCTCAGTATCCTCGAAGAGATAACCCCCCTAAGAGAGGCTCTAAATCAGGATGCTCTTATAGAAGTGAAAGACCTTTGGAAACAGGAGGAACATGGTATAAAATGGTGTCTCTAGAAAACCTCTAATCAAGGTCTAGGAACCCCAGGGAACCTAGGGAACCTAAACCTGCAAGCCTGGCAACACTATGCTAGCCAACTAAAAATCCCCCATAAAGATGGCCCGGACATCTTCAGATGGGGGCACTCAACAACTGGCAACTTCTCAGTCAAGGAAGCCTACTATCTACAAGGAAACCACTAGAATCAGAGCAAGGAAAACCTTTGGAACACAATTTGGAATCCTGCACTCTCGCCCAAGGTGTCTACCTTCCTCTCGCTAGTCACACACAACAATGTTCTAACTTGGGACAACCTCATAAAAAGAGGATTCATTGGCCCCTCAATATGTGTCTTATGCCACGAGGAAGAGGAAACCAAAGAGCATCTCTTCAACAGATGCCCCTTCAATCAAAATATCTAGGACCAAGGAGCCCAAATAATGCGTCGAGCCAATTAAAATAAAAGCAACATCAGTGACAAGATTGAAAACTGGGACTCGATCACCTACAACAATCCTCTATTGAATCACATATAGCAACTTCTCCCAGGATTCATTCCTTGGAAAATATGGAAAGAACGAAACAAAAGAATTTTTCATTCTAAAGCCTCCACACCGGATGTAACATGGGCAAAAATAGTCTCCCTGTTCAAGGAAACGGTTAGTAGCAAATCCTAGAAAATAGAGGACTCAAATTGCAATCTAGAAGAGCTTGATATATCCTCCAAAGCTGGCAACCCAACCTGGCTAATCAATCAACTTTGAAAACTTCAAAAAGCTAGCATAGAATCCCAACCACCTAGACCCCTCCCCCAACAGACTTCATTAAAATCAACATCAATGGGGCCTCCAGAGGAAACCCGGGACTAGCAGGATATGGAGCCGCACTCCGAAACTCTAATGGGGATGCCCTCTGTCTAGTAGTAGGTTACCTGGGAGAAACAACGAACAATGTAGCAGAGCTTACAGGCCTATTTTGAGGCCTCCAAACAGCCATTGATAGACACTATCGCAAGCTAATCCTAGAGGGAGACCCTCAAATTTTCCTTCAACTAATCACCAAGATCCTTCACGGAGCACAACCTCTGAAAATCTCACCCAACTGGAGACTGTCAGGGCTGTTAGAGGACTTCAAAAACCTCCTTAGTACCAACCTCAACATCATACCCTCCCACGTGAAGAGAGATGCAAACAGGGTAGCAGACTGCCTGACAAATGAAGGAGTAACCAAGGAGATAGACCACTTCTACTGGGAAGCCTGCACATCTGAAGACTCATACATATTAGATTGTTGCCAAGCTTTAGCCAACAAAGATCTCCAACCCCTGGATGGCGTGCCACGTTGAGCAAGCAGGACAAGTGGCAATGAGATGGGCAGGGCCATAAATAATGGCCACCGCCTCCCATCCTCTCACCATTAAAGTTGGGAGGGCGCTTGCACAGTCATACCTAGTTGATGATTCCCCTCAAGCACGTGAAGATAAAGACACACGAGAGCATTAAACACTCAACTTTAATGGCCGCCACTGTCACAATCAACCTCACCCTTATCAGCTGCCTGGATGGCAATGCGATGCATTTGCAAATTCAATTTGTGGGGTGCTAGATAAGGGATAATCTTTTCGTCAATCCCCTAGCCTCATCTCAACTCCTCCACATGCCAAGAGCATGAGGAAAGCCTCGCAGAGGCATGGCGTGGTATGCCTATGACTCTCGCAGGAAGCGACATAAGGTCTTTGAGTGAGCGTTGGTTCTTGCATCTACTCGACAACCAGGGAACATGGGAGACATAAAATGCCACCCATGGCGTATGTGGAGGAGACTGCTCCGGATGAATCCATCCAAAACTATTCAGAACACCTCATCTTCACTGTCCCAAACAATTGGAATCCCCCGAGGGATTTTGGAAATGAGACCAAGCCTCCAGATCCTGGATCCTCTCACAGACATGAGGATGAAGAGCGGGAAGAGGAATTCACAATCTGCTACGTCCATGAAGAAGTGTCAGGCAATGGAGACGAAATGACAAACCCAACAAGCGAACCACCCTGAGAGACAACAATCCAGCAGCACAGGCAACCAGCAGGCCAGCTCAACAAAGCTATGGTAGAAAAGGAGGGAACCCATGCTCAAGGGCCAGATCCCCTCTCGATTGTTCAGGAGGAATGGGAGGACCAACCTCCTTACAACAATCCGAGTTTTCTCGAGCTCCTCTTCGAAACTCGCAGTATGGTGGATGACCAAATCTTCAAATCCATTCAAATCGGACATCGCCTCGATATGATGTATGCAACACACTCTACAGCATCCCCATGACTACAGTGGCCTACGTGCATGCAAGCCTATGCGATTCCAGTAGGATGGCGAAAGAAGGATGATGATGGCGAGTCGCCTGGTCCAAAGGTCATGTGAATGTTTCTAATTTGCATTTTCTCTTAGCAATGGACTCTAGCTATGTTAGCAGTTAGGTTGTTAGAGACTGGACTAAATATATTCTAGTTGTACGTCCTGGTTTCCTCCGGGCAGAACGACAGCTTGGCAAAATTTTGTTTGTTTGAGGACAGATGGCATCTTAAGGCCAACTATCTCAGTTTCCTCTTAGTAAGAAGGATAGTTGGCGGCATTACCAGACCTTGTAAACATACAATAGTAATATAAACATGATCCTCCCCTTTTTTACTTAAAAATATATATATATATATTAAAAAATTAAAAATTTCTATATTTATGTAAATAATAAATATGTGAGTATAATTAAATATGCTTCTCCATTATATTTAAGAGAATACTTTTCTTCATATATAATATATATATATGAAAGAGGCGTTAAACAACCCTTCGCTAAAACACAATGATTAAATTGAGTTTTTTTGTTTTAATAAATATAAATTAATAAGGTGGTAGTTAATCCTTTTTCATATTTAATTAAAATAAATATATATTACTTCAATAAATTGAATTTTTTGTTTTAATAAATATAAATTAATAAGGTGATATTTAATCTTTTTTAAAACACATTAAAACAAATATATATTACTCTAATAAATTGTTATATTTTTTATATTTTATCAATTTTAAATTAAAATTTAGAATTATAATAATTTAGAGATTATTAATAAATTTAAAATTATAATAATTTAGGGGTTATTGTGGCTAAAGTTTAAGTCTCAAAGATGTTAAAAAGAAGAGGGTTTATATTTGTTAAATTAATTTTATATTTGTTAGAAATGTTAAAAAGAAGAGGGTTTATATATGTTAAATTAATTTTACATTTGTTAGAAGTTATAGAGGTTGGGGTTTAAAAGATTGTGAGTTAGGTATCTTTAATATTTGGGTTTATAGAAATATAAGGATTACATAGATTAGGGTTTATGAATTATATAGACTAAGTATGAGGGGTTATAGTATTTTCATGGGTTGTGGGCTAAGCAAAACGTTCTTTTTCTAACACAATTACTAAATGGAATTGTTTCATTTATTATTATTTTTCTTTAATAGATAGAATTGAGGTAGTAGTTAATCCTTTCTCATATTTACATTAAAACCCATAATTTCTCATATTTAATAAATTGTTGTATTTTTTTAGA